>PVIY010026240.1:0-35655 GCA_004026745.1 Myrmecophaga tridactyla
TTTATATCCTCCCTCAATTCATTGATTTGGTTTTTGATGAGGTTTTCCATGTCTGTTCATACATTCTGAATTAATTGTTTCAGCTCCTGTATGTCATTTGAATTGTTGGTTTGTTCCTTTGACTGGGCCATATCTTCAATTTTCCTAATGTGATTTGTTATTTTTTGCTGGTGTCTAGGCATTTAATTACCTTAATTAGTTTATTCTGGAGAGTGCTTTCACTTCTTTTGTCTAGGGTTTTCTTGCTGGATGAATTTGTTTTTCTTATCCTGCCCTGTGTGTGGTGCTTGTCTGACTGCAGGTCCCACCAGCAAAAGATGATGCGGTACCTTTAACTTTGGCTGGGGGCATGGTGGAGACAGAGGAGAGGTTGTAGGCTGGTTTTAATGGCTTCAAATTACCAAGCCCTGGGGTCTGAATTCCTTGAGGGAGGGATTCCACCTCAGTTGGGCTTCACCCCTCCCCTGGGGAAGGCACAGGCTCCAGACAAGCCCCCAAAAGAGCTCACTTCTGCCTATGCCTGGGGCAGTTGCAGCCTGAAAAGTCCTGCCGCTGTATCCAGAGGCAGTCAAGCCTTTGTAGATACACAGCCACAAAAACCTCTGTTTCCTTCTTATTTTTTCCCCTTTTTCTGTCAGTCCTGCCCCGTTGGCGCCGGGGCAAAAATGAGCAACCTCTGCTTTGATCAGGTTCCTAAGCTGGGGGCCTAATTTTAGTAGTCAGAATTTGTTAATTAGTTCCACAATTGGCATTTGATTGTGCCCAGACCCTGCTGCTGGTAAAGTCCTTTCCTTTCCCCTCTGGGAAGCGGCCTGTGGGGGAGGGGCGCTGGCCGCCGCAGCTTTGGGAACTCACAGTTCTGGGGGGTGCTCGCAGCTGGTCCAGCTGGTCCAGACTGGGGTACGCTGTGTGTCCGGTCACTGACGTGGCCCCAGGAGCTGTTCTGCACTGTTTCTGGTTATTTAGTAGTTGTTCTGGAGGACGAACTACAACACGCACGTTGTTAAGCCGCCATCTTGACCTGGAAGCCCCAAACAGATTCTTGAATTTCTCTCCCAAGTGGTTGGGATTGAGCATCCCATAATATTCAGTTATCCTATAATATTCTTAGTTTTGTCATTGAGACATTCAAAATATGCCTCTTTCATCTATAATAGGAAATACACTCAAATATTTAAAGAAATGACTGTTTCTTTTCCTCTAGGATTCTTTGGGATCCAAGTTAAATAACCCTACTTTCTTAAATTGTCCTCATGTAAAAATACCCATAGACTTTTCACATTCTTCTCTAGGAATATCCTCATTTCATTGTTTTTCTCAAAATATGGCAACTTGAATTACATCTGATATTTCTTTTATGATCTAACCCTTCTGGGGTATATCACACACACACACCCATAGACACACACACATTTTATGAGTGTATATGTGTCCTTGGGAATTCCTCATGTTGAGCTTCTCTGTCCATATCAGCAGTGTAATTTGTTACTGAATGGGGGCTAGTTGCCCCCATTGTGCACTAGCCCCAATGTGCACAGAAGCCAATGAGTGACACCAGGATTTCGAGAAAAGAAAGAGCTTTAATGTGAGGTCAACTGGTATGGAGACAGGAGGACAGGCTCAAATCAGTCTTCCTGATCTGAGAACTAAGGAAGATTTTATAGGAATGGGAGGTGAGAGGTGGGGAAAGAAGGTGGGAAATTTGACTTGGCACAGTCCAATTGGTTAATTATAGAGCTGTGGGTTTTAGGCTGAATCTTCTTTATTGAAAGACTTCTCACATTTGATTTGCTTCTGATGTCTCCCTGTCTACATAATCTTGGTTCCCAGGAAGGGGACCTCTGTTCCTGATGTCTCAAAGGCTATCTAAAGCACATCAGTGTTTTCTTTGCATGCTTATGTTATGTGACTTGCTGTTAAACAAACTCAGAAGAAGATGTTATAAGGGTAGAGGACCCCTGCACAAACCAGTTTTGGCTTGCATCTGGTTTCATTATTGTTCTGTTATTGTTTTTAATAAAACTAAACAACTGTAATTTAAAAAAAATCAAACAACACATCTTGACAGATTTTCACAGAACAGTTTTGATTTTTATGTATAATTTTAAGTTACTTTCTAAGTCAGAAAACAGCAGTGTGAGAAAGTTAAAAAAAAAAAAGTAGTATAAAATAAATCTGTATGAAGACAGAGAATGCAGTAGCTATTTTGAGTAGTTTTTTCCTTTGTGACATTTTAACTTAATGGCCTTCTGTCCTGCTCATCCATTCTTTGGGTAATCTGCAACTCTCTGGGGATGCTTGAATGAGTGTAAAATTTGAAAGAAAGCAGAGACAATCTTTTCTGACAGAAGGGAGAAGTTTTTTATTCCCTCGTCAACTAGACTTAGGTTAACAACAATTGTTTGTTTGTTTTTTTGTTCAAGAAGATGCATGTAGGAATTGCCAGGCCTTAATGGGGGAACGTTCCTACTGAGAGGGCCGGAGCACATGCTCTAAGTACAACTGATCACTAGTAAGGAAATCAGAAACTTTCTTGAGTGCTAATGAAAATAATAACAACAGTGAACTTAACATATTCATGGCATTTATAGTTTTCAAAGCACTTTTGTATTACAGCTCTTCCCTCTCTTCTTTCATTCCTTTGTTCATTTTTATCAAGTGTGTAATGTGTGCTGGGAACTGTGCCAGATACCAGGGATACAAAATAAAATAAGATATTTTCCCTGTCAGGAGTAGTTAGTCAGATTTACCGAGGCTGCCTTTGTTATAGCCCTGATCACCATTAGTTCACTTATAAGGTAACTTCTGTAAACTCCAAGAGGACCCACCACGTTTACATAACAAAGTGGATTTTCTGGGCCCCTCCCTGTGAGTCAATATGCATATAACAGTTTGGTGTGCATTTTAGATGTAAGTCAATGGTTCCTCAATTGAATACTAAAATGTCCCTGCAGCTAGGTCTATCTTCAGCTTTGATGATAGGAACACAGTGTTATTCTCTATAAAAGCCCCCTGTGATGAAGTTCCCTAGTCCACAGCAGAGGGAATGACATTATACTGTTATCTGTAACCTCTCCCAGCCCCATAGACCTTTTCCGTCAAAAGGAAGATCTGTCAACTTGAGCAGTAAACAGACTTCCAGGCCTCCATCAAAGTTTCCATGAGCAAATTGTTTAGCCCTGTGCATCTTGGTGACATTTTAGCAAACCGAATAGGAAATTCGATTGCCCCCATCCTAAACTTTAAATTACACTTTCTAACTTTCCTCATTTCCCAAAGAATCCATAAATGTTGTCTTCCTGATTTTTCTTTGTTCAGGATTCTCTTTGATCCGAATACTGCATATAAAACTGGTTTTTGCAGTCCTTAGGGGAAGCAGATCTTCGACCATGAGGTCACTGTCTCTATCGGCTGTCACATCACTTTCCTTTGTGTCCAAACTGGTGTAGCCTGTCAATTCTGTTGCACCAGGCAAGAACCCCAAAGACCCATGGGGCCCCCTTCACTACCAAAAGAAGACTTGAAGCGCTGATTCTCAGAAATTAAAAGCAGGAGCACACTATAAAAACCTAACTAAACTCAAAATACGCGACACCAAAGTTCCTATCAGTGCTCCAGAGATCGAAATGGATAGCTCTAAACAAAACTGAATTTCCCAAGAAGAATCCAGATAGAAGAGATTCCTTCTCTGAATGGCTTAACATGAAAATACTACCCAATTTGGAGTATGCCTAGCAATGAGAAATTGGTTTGTAAATTAGCTTTATGATGCAAAGAGTTTAAATATGATGATATTGATAGAACATGAATGTTGGTTATAAGTGCAAAGGAGGCTAAAATTACTAATGATACCCAAACTTAAAATCTGTGCAGTTCACTGACTCTGTGCTGTGACTGGTCGAGAATTGGACTTTCCCCATTATTAATTTTTAAACACTGAAGAAGAATAAAATAATAACTTTTTCATGTATATTGGAGGACTTTAACATTGAGGTTACAAGTGCTGATATAATTTAATTTCAAAATTAATGAATGAGGCTCCATTTAAATGAGACTTTTTAAATTGCATTGAAACCCAGCTGTTTTAGGAAACTGTTGATTTTTAATCTCAGCTTGATGCAAAGGAGGGTAGGGATAATGTCAATAACACCAGACAGGGTTGGAAGCCTTCTATACTCCTTTATTAAGTCAAATGAAATTTGCGTTTATTTTGACTTTGTGGGTGACTTAATAAGGAAAAGGCCATTGTTTTCAAATTCTAAGACCTGTGGAATCTTTTTTGTTTTTAGGGTGTGCTTTGTGGTGAGAACATTGGTAAGCTTTAACTGCAGACATGTGGAACTTATTGGATCAGCATCATTTTTAAGGAAATCATAGCCAAGCATTCGTGGGCAGATTTATTGAGAATTGCAAAGGGTTTTGATGTCCTAGTTTCAGTGTAACATGCTGCATTACCTGTTTCTGTGGGAGGTGTAGGAGAGCATGTCATGTCTGTTTGATATATGATCAGTATCTTTGGGAATTCGGCTTATTAATTACTTGACAGTGAAGATGTAGAAATAATTGAAAGGAGATGGGCTGTGATGTTCTTTCAGTGGGCAATGCTTATTGAAAGAGGCTTCCTGATATCTTAAACCTTGAGGGAAATGGGAAGGCTTTGGCCCATTCATTATGTCTTTTTGTTTCTTAAAAGGTTGCTTCCAAAACTGCCAGCCAACCTGGATTTGCAGAGGAAAATGATGAAAGCATTTAAATAATTCAACAAATATTTGCTAAGCTCTTATTCTGTGCCATTTCCTGTATTAGTTATTTAACATTGTGTAAACAAAAACCTTGAATGCCTGACTTTACAGCTTCTATTGACTTGAATTGGCAACATGTGGATGTAGTCAAAAGAAATATTTAAAAGCTTACCACCAGAATCAAGGGTGCAGAATGTAGGAAATGCTTTATTGGATCAGACCTGTGTAATCAAAGAAGAATTGATTTGTATAATATAACCACTCCTGGGTATGGGCAGTCTGGTGTAGTTGTTAAGGGTCTGGCAGCCTGGGCTTAAATCCCGGATCTATATTCACCAGCTCTACAGCTTTTGCCAAGTGCATAGCTTTTGGACTGTAACGTGGGGTGGTTATGCCGATTAAATAGGTGAATTCTTTTAAACCATTTAGAGCAGTGCTCTATAAGTGTTACAGTTTTCTTTATTACTCCCATTCTGGGATGTTGCCATTTCAAATGGCTTCCTCTTTATTTCCCCTGTTTTTTTTTTTTGCAAAATAAATCAGAATGCTATGTCTGGCAGAAAATATACAAAATCAAGACTTAGCTATTTTAAAAAGACCATATCCATACCTAATCCAAGAGCTTTTTTTTTTTAACATGGGCAGGCACCGGGAATCGAACCCTGGTCCTCTGGCATGGCAGGCAAGCATTGTTGCCTGCTGAGCCACCATGACCCGCCCTCCAAGAGCTTTTAAGGATAATATTTGTATTTGCCTTTATAAAATTTCCTGAATGTAAAAGTAATGTTTGCTATTGAAAAAAAAATCAAACAATATAAGAATGTCCTAAGGTATAACTTTCTTTGTGCAGATGTAAATACCCCTGTATATTCACATGCCATTATTATAGTGAACAGTATTTTGCTTATTTTTTTAAAGGAGCTTTGTTTATTTTGTTAGCTGCCAGAATGTGATATATCAGAAACAAAACAGCTTTTAAAAAGGAGGAATTTATTAAGTTGCTAGTTTATAGTTCTAAGCCTGTGAAAATGTCCAAATTAAAGCAAGGCTATAAAAATGTCCTATCTAAGGCATCAGGGAAAGATACCTTGTCTCAAGAAGGCTGATGGCATTCAGGGTTTCTCTCTCAACTGTAAAGACACATGGAGAACATGGTGGCATCTGCTAGCTTTCTCTCCAGGCTTCTGGTTTCATGAATCTCCCCCAGGGGCATTTTCCTTCTTCATCTCCAAAAGTCTCTGGCTGCTTTTTCCAAAATGTTTCCTCTTTTATATGATTCCAGTAAACTAATCAAGACACACCTGGAATGGGTAAAGTCACATCTCCCTCTGATCAAAGGTTAATACCCACAATTGGGCGTGTAGATAATCTAATCAAACTTCCAACGTAAGTATTGAATAGGGATTAAAAGAAACAGCTGTCTCCACAAAATAGATCAGGATTAAAACATGGCTTTTCTAGGGTACATAATGCTTCCAAACAGTCACAAGCTTTATTGGGGCATAATTTACATACTGTGAAATTCACCAAGAGTAAATTCAGTGATTTTGAGTATATCAACAGACTTGTGCCATCAACAGAACAGTTCAGTTTTAGAACATTTCTATCACAGAGAGATTTCTTGTGCCCATTTTGCTTATACTCCCTGTTTCTATTCCAGCCCAAGGCAACCATTAATTTACTTTCTGTTTCTATAGATTTCCTTTTCTGGACATAATGGAGTCATACTATATCATTACTTTGCAACTAGTCTTTAAAAATTTAGCATAATGTTTTCGAGGTTCAAACATGTAGCATGTCTCAGGATTGCACCTTTTTAACATAATATGCCATTGGTATCTCTATATATTGGTTACAGAGATTTACCTGGTTCTTTTAATGGCTATGATTATTTCATTCTATAACTATACCATGTTTTTAAGGCATTCTCTTAGATCTTCAAATTGTTTAGATTATTTCCAATTCTTAATTATAAACCTACACATTTTTGTGTAAATGTCTTGGTGAACTTGTATTACAATTTCCGTACGATAAATTCCTTAAAGTGAAGTCTCTGGGTCAAAGAGTATTTTAACTTTTAAACTTTTGTGCACATTTTCTAAATTGCTTTCCAAAAGATTATACAAATTTACACTCCCATCAACAATATGAGAGTACTAGCTTCCAAATGTTTTCATGAGTATTGTTATCTTCAATGTGAGATCTCTGTTTTAATTTATACATATATAAAATTTATATATATATATAATTTCCAAGTACATTTTAACAAGTAGTTATACAATAGATTTTAAAGTTTGGTATGGGTTACAGTTCCACAATTTTTCATTTTTTCTTCTAGCTGCTCCAAGACACTGGAGACCAAAAGGAATACCAATATATTGATTTAGTAATCATATTCATTTGTTAAATCCTATCTTCTCTGTTATACTCTTCTTTCTCTCTTTTTTTTGTGATAAATAACATATATACAAAACAATAAATTTCAGAGTACATTGCAACAATTAGTTGTAGAACAGATTTTAGAGTTTGGTATATGTTATAATTCCACAATTTTAAGTTTTTATTTCTAGCTGCTCTAAGGTAGTAGAGACTAAAAGAAATATCAATATATTGATTCAGCACTCATACTCAATTGTTAAACTTGACCTTCTCTGTATAACTCCACCATCACCTTTGATCTTTCTCTCACTTTTTAGTGATATTTGGGCTATGGCCATTCTAACTTTTTCATATTAGAAAAAGGGAGAGAGAGACCACATTTGAGCCACAAAAGAGGTCCTTGAGAAGTAAGTTTTAGGCATACCTATAGGTAGGCTAAGCTTCTGCGCTACAAACATAAACTTCACAAGAGCAAGCCTCAAGATCAAGGGTTTGGTCTATTGGTTTGGGTGTCCCTAATGTTTGACACGGTATCTGGGTTTCCCTGGTAGTAGCCTTTAATAATTCCTTATTGTTTCTCCTATCCCTCAAAGGACTTTGCCAATACTTTTTTATTTTTATATTTTTAACTTTTTAAATTATATAGTATAACATATATACAAAGCAAAGAAATAAAAAAGCAATAGTTTTCAAAGCACTCATCAACAAATAGTTACAGGACAGATCCCAGAGTTTGTCATGGGCTACCATATGATTGTCTCATATTTTTCCTTCTAGCTGCTCCAGAATATAGGAGGCTAGAGGGATTAAATATTTTTTTTAATCATCACAATTGACTTTTTTCCTTCTTTTTTTTGTGAAAAATAACATATATACAAAAAAGCTATAAATTTCAAAGCACAGTACCACAATTAGTTATAGAGCAGATCTCAGAGTTTGGTATGGGTTACAATTCCACAATTCTAGATTTTTACTTCTAGCTGCTCTAAAATACTGGAGACCAAAAGAGGTATCAGTTTAATGATTCAGCATTCATATTCACTTGTTAAATACTATCTTCTCTGTATAACTCCACCATAATCTTTGATCTTTCCATCCCTCTCTTTAGGGGTGTTTGGGCTATGGCCATTCTAAATTTTTCATATTGGAAGTGTCTGTCACTAATATGGTGTTGGGAGATGGAACTATCTGATGTTCTGGAGAGGCTGAGCTAGGTTTCAGGACTTATCTGGACCAGGGACCCATCTGGAGGTTGTAGGTTTCTGGAAAGTTACTCTAGTGCATGGAACCCTTGTGGAATCTTTTATATACCCTAGGTGTCTATACAGGATTAAAGGCGCTCACTGTTATAATGAATATTTATTTGTTAGTGAAATTAAGCATCTGCATATTTGAGTGAGCCATTTGTTTTAATATCTTAGTGGATTATCTGCTCGTGTTTTTAAAGAGATTATATATATATCAATAAGAAATCAATAAGAAAAGGTAAATATATATATTTTCTTATTGATTTGTGTAGAATATTTACATGTTTAAAACCTTTTTTGTTTATTACTTATGTTGGTTTTCTATTGATCTTAACTACAGAAATTTTTTGTTTTGTTTTATTTTTTCATGCAGTGAAATCTATTAATCATTTTCTTTAAGGTTTCTGGTCTTGGTGACATGTTTCACCTTTCACACCCTAATACTTTATAATACATTTATCTATATTTTGTTTTAATAATTTATGTTTGCTTTTAAATTTGTAATTCATATGGAATTAATTTGGCAGCTTTTAAAATAGTTATTTCTTATTTTCCTTTTCATTTTTCCTTACTCTACATGGAACAATCTGATTTTTCCCCCTTTATCTCTCTAGTTATTTGGAAGTGTTTTGTATCTTCTTTATCTTTCTACACATTAAAAAAAACATGTTTTAATATTTAGAGGTAATTTTACAGTTTTTATACAACTCTTTCCAAATAGAATGAAACTTTTGGTTTTATTTTATTCCATGTCACCTAGTCTTTTTACTCAGTATAATGTTGTCTTAAATCTTAGTTAAAAATCATTTGGGGGCGGCTGCCGTGGCTCAGCAGGCAGAGCTCTGACCTGCCGTGCTGGAGGTCTGGAGTTCGATCCCTGGTGCCTCCTGCCCATATGCAAATTAAAAAAAAAAAAATCATTTGGAATTTTAGTGTTTACTGGTTATCTTATCACTACTTCTTTATTGTTGTGTCTTTCTCTTACTTGAGGTTTGTTGTTCGTTGGTTGTCTTGGTTTATTTTTACTTTGGCTGGAGGTCTTCATGAGTACTGTTTTATCAGAAATTGATTTTTATGTTGTATTCATTCTGAGTATTACATGCTTTGAAATGTCCTTCTTATATTTGCATATGGGGAGTAGTAAATTCAAGGCCAGAGGTGGGAACTTTTTACAGTGGAAGAACAGAAAGTTTTGTGTGACAGATGTGAAGTGAGAGGGTATGAAGGGACAGAGGTAGGAGATAGGTGCCAGAAGCAGGTGTGGACAAACATTTGGGACATGGAGGCCCTAGTATGAGACTTTGAGTTGTATTTTCTTTGGCACCCAGAAACCACATACAGCAGTTTGTGTCTATATTGCCATATTCCCTTGGGTTCCTTGACCATTTTTGCTCTTCCACTCCCAACATCCAGCACCAGTGGCTGTTGTTAGGATAGCCCCAGGCTGTTAGAGCCCGCTTAGACTGCTTGTCCATGCCTAGAGATATTTGTCCCCTGGAGGAGTTCTTAATCAAGGACTATTAGGTACAGGAGTAAAAATACCCAAGTGGTCATGCCCCTCATGCGGGCTGCTCTGAGCCTCAGAGTGACGAGCGCTGTTTCAGGGGTTTCCCTGTGCGATTGAGCTGAAGTTGCCATCTGTTGGACTTCTTAATTTTGTACCCTTGTTTGGCTTCCTTCCATTCCCAGGCCCACTTTCCCATTCCCCTGATTTCCCTGGGATACTTTCTAATCAATCACTTTCATGTGAATTCTCATCTGAGATCGTCAGAACCCTATCTCAAAACCCTGGAAATATTTAAGGAGAGGAATGACCCATCTGCTGGTGCTAGATGAACTGAGTCCCACTTATTATTTATTTGCTTACAAAGTTCCTTTCAGTAGCTCTACATATATCTTTAACTGAGATAACAGCATTTATCCCATCTTTGACCATGGACAAAGTAGAAATTGAACAATGCAATTGTCCTTAACCAGAAAGTCTGTCATCTTCACTGGAAACTAGAAATACTGTCCTCATCCTTGCTGAACCGAGTGTACTCAGCACTGATAATTTATCACTCAACAGAACTGTCAGATGTCCAGGTGTGGTATCATTCTTTCAACCAATATGTGTGCTCTTTGGTGTATGGGATCACCAATAAGCTTTTTATAATGGACTTTTTGTAATAATTATAATTAATGAGATATTTATAATTAAAAACACAGAAAAACTCTTGTCCCTTCCTGTTTCACAGAACTTGTTTAAAATGATGTGGTATATAATCTGTATAATTTGCCTATATTTGAGTTGAGTGAGAAGGCGCTTTTAGTTCTTGAATGTAGGGCTTTTTCCCTTAAGTTCTCACATACAGGTAAGGTAGCTAGGTCAGGAAAATTTCATGCCTCAGTAACCATGATTTTGGCCACTTAGCCGAAATCTGGCCAGTAGAGCCAGGTTTCTTCTTCCCTCGTGGCGGACTATCTTAAAGTCTTGGTCTTCCCCCTTGAAATCTAGCCTCTGTTCACCCTTCCCTCTCCCCTAGGCACTCGATGTATCTGAATTTGTCTGTTCCCCAGATGCAGACATGGTTCCAGCTTATTTCATTTTTAACTTTAACCACAGGTAAATCAATGGATACAAATAAATAATGTGGGTGGGGGAGCATCCTTTCAAGTCACATATGAGTTACTAGATATAAAGAAACATTTGATCCAAGGACAAGTGTTGTAGAAGTGGACACACTGGACATACCTGAATCTCAATCCCAGCTCACCCATAACTCTTAATGTATTTGTTTAAATAACATATTATGAAGTTTCAGTGCTAGACCAGGGCCTGAAATAAAATATTGTGCAAGAATAATATGTGATGTATTACTCTATAGTCATTTTCATCCCTAGGTGAAACCAAGTTGGGAGTTTCACCTATTTCTGGGTTGATATTTTCTACATTGGAAAAATGTTAACAATTTTCACTGGTCATTGTCATCATCACCTGTCAAAAAAACCTCCAACTGCCAGTCATGTACTTTCAGGCCTAAGCTATAGTGGTTGGGGTTGGGGGCATGGGTGCTGCTGGGGGGCCTGCCTTCTAGGCAGTTGGCTTACTCATCTGACTCTTAGTAATGATGCTTTCTGCCATATCTCTTCTCCACTTACTGCAAGACCAGTCATTTATTTCACATGACTTTGAACAAATTCTGTGAAACAGAAAGGGAAAAATTATTATTTATTTTTTTAAAACCATAAATAGCCCATTGACCCTAATTGCTATAAAAAGTCTTTAAGAAAGGAAAACAATTCACCTATAACCTTATAAAAATTTTAAAAATAGCTGATTTCATTTTCATATGTTCATTTTGTATATTTCTACAAAATTTTAAATATAGTGTGTTATATTCACACTATATTCACACTATGTACAGATTGCTACATAGTCTATAACTTGAATGCATAAGATAGCAATCTCTTCCCAATCACAAATATTAGGTTCTTAAAAACCTTCAAGGTTTCTCACCTGCATGACGGAGACCTGGGTTCGATTTCTGGTGCCTGTCCATGCAAAAAAACAAAAAAACAAAAAAAAAACAAAAAAAAACCTTCAAGGTAGAGAGACTCAAAATGTAATGGAAAAATGAAGGTTGAAGGTTGAGTGTCTGAGGACACGAATGAACCCATAATTTAGGAATGTTAACTTGCCTATGACATCATGATTCTAGAGATGCAGAATCACTCAGGTATTAAGGTATGTTTTAATATTCATCCCTAGGTGTGGGATTGTATAGCTTTAGTTCTGTCCATGAGGACCTTACACCAAAGTACGTGCCAACTTTACCAGCATCACTATCAATAGTCTGGTCCTCTGGAAACTTATAGAAATTGTGTTCTAATAATCAAATGTTAATCTCTCAGATTATTTTTTTATCTTCCCTAAGGCATTGCTATAAAGATCTCCATGTCTGTTCTCATCCTGTTTACACTCATTTAAATTCCCAACTCTCTGATTCATGGATACTGGGAACTGTACCCTCAGAGTTGAAGAAAGATATGTAAAAGTAAAATTATAAGCTATAATTTTCTATGCACATAATTGCTATAGTTCACTGGTTGCATCTGTGATTTTTGGGGTCTATGTAGGTTGTCTTTAACTATTGCTATGATTATAGCAAAGTTACAAGGATTATTTTATTTTTTATTGTTTTCTTTCCTTTAGAGTTATTTCCTTAGGGTAAATTCTTAGAACAACATCACTGGGTCAAATGGTATTAATACTTTCATGGTTTTTACTATATAGTTCTTGGTGGCTTTGCTAAAGCATCATATAAACTTCCAACACATAGAATTTATTTATTTGACCACAGCTTTGTCAACATTGGCTATTATAATTTGAAATTATATTTGTTAAATTAAAAGATATTAAAAGTAAAATAAATGTTGTCATTTTATTCTTATATATTTCCTATTTGTAGCTCCCATTGTGGATACATAGTTTAATCTCAATTTTGTAAATGATGACAAGCATTTAACAGTAAGCCATCATTATAATTCAAATAAAAGCCTGTGATGATGTGTGATATGCTATGAATATTTGACTCATTGTTCATAAGCCACTTTTCTTTAATCAGTCTTCTTCCTTAATTAAAGAATTAGCACTGTGTTTTGCAAAAGGAAATCACCAGTTGAAGATGTCAATGGGTACACAGATTTATATTTGCCCTCCATAAGGCTCTTCTAAAATATGAGTAAATAAATTATGAAGTAACTTCATAGTAATGGGGAGAACAAGAATCATACTATCAGAAGAATAGATATTTCAATAATTTCTTTGGAAACTTAAAGTATATGTGGATATATTTATTGGGATTCTGAGTATAATGTACAAAAGAATCTACAGATAAATTCTGTGGAATAATAAGTGACTTCAGAAAAGGCACTAGACACATGGTCAATATGCTATAAACAAAAAAAATTAGAAAATAAACTTTAAAGATGTCATTTACAATATCATCAGTGAATTCTAAAATACCTAGCAGTAAATCTAACAAAAGAAGTATAAGACCTCCAAATGGAAAACTACAAAAAATTATTGAGAGAAATTAAAGAAAATTAAAATAAATGGAGAAATATACCATATTGTTGAATTGGAATGCACAAGAGGATTAAGATGTCAATTCACTCCAATTTCATTTATAGACCCACAAACCAAATAAAAATTCTAGCAGTCCTTGTATATAATTTCAGAAGTTAATTCTAACATGTATACAGGAATATAACAGGCTAAGGGTAGTCAAGATGCTCTTAAAGACAAGCAAAATTAAAGGATTTACACTAATATTCATCGAGACTTACAGTAACTAAGGCAGTGTAATATTGGAATGAGAATAGAAAAAAAGACTAATAGAATGATGATGGCAGAAATGGACCTGGGCATATAATGACATATGATCAAGGTAGTTCTGCAAAGGATTAAGGAAAGGATTCTTCCAATAAATCAATATTGAAAAAAAGAGAAACTAAGGGTTACTTACCCACACCATGAACCAAAATTAATTCTACTTTAATTCTATATCTAACTGTGAAGTTAAAATCAGAAAACTTTCAAAATAAGAGAAGATAACATCTCCATGTCTTTGAGAGAAGAGGCATGGTTCCTAAATAGTAATTGAAAAGCAATTTTCATAAAGGAAAAAACTGATAAAAAAAACTGATAAAGGGAACTACATTAAAAGACACATCATTAACCCAATAGACACACAGACTAGGAAAAAATATTTGAAACTTAAATAACTGACAAAAGGCTCTAACCTAGAATATATCTTTATGTGTATATGAATCTGTCCATAATTTATCATCTATCTGTCCTCTATATATCAATAGGAAAGTTACAGACAATCTAATAGAAAATTAGAAATAAGACTTGTACTTCATTGAAAAGGATATCCATATGAGCATCCATGTGACCTAATATTTATCTTGAAACTCAAATTAAATTCACAGTGAAACATCCCTACATATTCAGCAGAATCTCCAAAATAAAGAAGATTGACATTACCAAGTGATGGTGACATTGTAGAGCAATGAAAACTCTTATATGCTGCTGTTGAGCGTGCAATTTGGCATTAGCCATTCGGCAGAGCTGTTTAGTATTGTCTGCTAAAGCTAAATGTATATTCAATCTATGGCCCAAAATTTCCACTCTTAGTTATATACCCAACAGAATGCCTTCTGATGTGTACTAAGAGATATGTAGCAGGTTTTTTGTCTCAGCATTGTTCATGATAGCAAAAGATTGGAAACAATCCATGTGCCCATCAACAGCTGGTTGAATAAAAATTTTCAAATATTCATAAATGAAGTGTTATATTACTATATTGCAATTAAAATGAATGAACTTTTGCTATACACAACAGCATGGATGACTCTCATAAACATATTAAACAAAAGAAGTCAGGTGTCAAAACGTGAATACTGTGTGGTTCTATTTTTTTTTTTTTTTGGTATGCTGTATGGAGGTCACATTTCATTCTTGTTCCATGTGAGTATCCCCTTATTGCAGCGCCATTTTGTTGAATTATTTTTTTCTTTGTTTGCTTGTTTGTTTGGGAAGTGCATGGGCTGAGAATTGAATCTGGGTCTCCCACATGGCAGGCAAGAATTCTACCATGCCCTACCCTTGCACCCCCACTATGTGGTTCTATTTGTGTAAAGTTAAAAGAGTACACAATTAAACTATAGTTTTACAAATGAAGGCGGTGGTTCCCTTTGCAGACAAGAGAAGGGGTATTGATTGGGAGAAGGTAGGAAGGGACATTGGTGTGCAGACAAAATTTTATTTCCTTACCTGGTTGTGAGTTCATAGACATTCATTTTCTAATAATTACTGAGCTGTACATACACACATTTTTTGTATGTGTGCTATATTCCATTATGATTTTAAAATAAAAGAGAAAAAAATCAGCCAGCTAGAGGATGGATAGGAGTTAAATCAATAAAATTAGTTAGGAAGCTTAATGCAGTAAAACTGATAATGATCGTTATAATGAACACTCATTGAATATCATGTGCTCCAGAAAGCAACCCATGAGGAAGACAGTTTATCATCTACATTTTCTAGAAGAGAAAACTGAGGCACTAAGTTATTAAAGACCAGTGCTCAAGGTCACACAGATGGTTAGTGGTAAAGCTGGGGCTTGAATCCAAGCCCTTCAGTTGGACTCCAGAACATGTGTTCTTACACATAAGATTATATGCTCTTGGGATAGTGGTCTTGGGAAAAGACAAGTCTGTTGTGGATTATTCAAGGTGGTGACAAGTTGTCAGATTTAGGATAAATTTTGTATATGCTGTTGGACCTGCTTTTCGGTGAGAGGGAACCAAAGGAATTACAGATAGGTTCTAGATTTTTGTTTGTTTATTTTTTAAGTAAGTTAAGTGGCTTGTAGTGTTGACTTGTGACAGAAAGGATATGGAACAGGTGTTAAGGAAGGGTGAAAAAAGAAATGAAGAATAGTATTTAGACCTTGTTAAATTTGAGATGTTTATTTGGCTTTCAAGTATGTAGTATCTAGCATTTGTATCTAAGCTTTTATGTATATAAGCATTTGTATGTAAGCATTTGTATCTAAAGGTCTAGAGTTCTGGAAAGAGAACAGGGCTGGAGATGTAAATTTAGGAATTATCAGGAAATGGATGAATTTTAAGCATTGGGAGATGAAGGAAATTCCTAGGGAGAGATTGCAGATAGAAAAGAATGTATGGGCAGTACTGAGCCTTAAGCTTAAAGTACCAACAGAGACTAGGTTATAGCAAATTTGTGGATAAGAAGAAATCAGAAGATAATTTCCCAGGATTGAAAAAGATCCCTAGTCTTCAGATTGAAAAGGATCAGGAAATGCTAAGCACAATGAATGTGTAGAGACACCTAGAGACATATTTCTGAAAATTCAGACCCCAAAGACAAGGAGAGCATCTAAAAAGTGAGTCATGGAGTAATTTAAAAAACCTTTTCTTGCAAAGAAATGAGATCAGACTTCTCATAAGCAGCAGTGTAGACTCAAAGACAATAGCCAGAAAATCCAACTTGATGATAGAATGAAGGCATTTTCACACCCACCAAGATGCTCAGATACCCTCTCATAGAAAGTTCCTGAGGATATGCTCCTGAAAAATAAGAGAGTGAATCAAACAAAGAAGATTTATAAGATACAGGAGACAGAGGATTCAAAGCAGAAGTGCAATGAAGGGAAGTCAGTATGTTAGACCTTCAGAACAGCTAATCCATATTATGGTGAGAGAAGGAAAACTCCAAAAGAAAGTACTGTGGAAGTGAAAGAAAGGAAAATGAAAGGATAGATAAGATGATTATGAACCTAGAAATGATTGAGAATATGCTAAAGGAATTGGTAGACTGTAAAAAAAAAAAATCCAGTTGAATCAATCTGGATACCTTCTACTTTAATTGGAGAGCGTGACACTGGAGAAGGAAATGGTCATAGCTCATTGCATGGCTCACAATCGACATGGTCATAGTAAATTAAATATTACTTATTGGTTTTCATCTTTTAGAATCAGCTTAAAGATACAACACAGGAGACTGTACTAAGATTATATAACAAGATATAATCTATTATAAAATAGTATCAATTCTCCTGTTACTGTATAGATACAGCTGAAAGAGATAGGAGATAATGGAGGGAGGATAGGGTGAGAGAAGGGTAGGGGCTTTAGTGTCCTGCCATCTTACAAAGTGACAAACCAAGATATATTATTTGTAATTTATGAGCCTAAAAATCGAATTTTAAATAACTGTATTACTGCAGACGTGTTCAGAGGAGAAACTATGGCGATAAAATTATATAGAGAGAGAAGGGGTTGAGGAGGTGGGGAGTGGTGTAAAGTGACTCCATCTATCATAGCAGGGGGTCAATAGAGAAGAAATACTGGTATAAATGTGCTAATTAAGCATTTGGAGGTGAATTTCAGAAAAACAAAAAGAAGCAGTTAAAAGGGTTTGCTCCTGAGATCAAGACTCTGATGAGGAGACATAGAAAAGAGAATTGTTGGTTTTCTTTATGAGCCCTTCTGTTTTTTTGTTTTGAAACCTTATGCATTCATGATATTTGATACAAATGAAGAAATTAATTGAAAAAATATATTGTATATAAGAGATGGTTATAAAATAAGGGTGTTAATTAGGAAGACATTGAAAAGAAAAGTTAAAACAAAAAGCCACACAGGAAGTCTGGAATCTATATTTAAAAATACTATAATTGGAAGCCTAGACATAGATGAGTATTTGAATTGAAACCCTGTAGGACTAATTTGCAAAAAGACAATTTTTGGGGAAAAAATGGTTTTTGAAAAAGAAATGAGGAGGGTGGTATAATGCAAAGTCATAGATGAGAAATTAGGTATATAGACAGACTCTCTCCTCCCCCATCTATTTTCAAAGTTTGTAAAGCATTTTGAAATGACTTCAGAACCAATACTGAAAAATAATTAAAATGCAAAAAGCAAGAAAGTACAAAGGAAATAATATACTAGGTAAATATTTCTTATGTGTTTATTGAAAAAGTGATTAAGGAGATTCTTACTCTTTGTATTTTTTTTTTGCATGGGCAGGCACCAGGAATCAAACCCAGGTCTCAGGCAGGGCAGGTGAGAATTCTGCCACTGAGCCACCATCACACTGCTCACTCTTTATCTTTTGAAGCAGCTAAATGAAATGGAGTAGATCAAATAGTAGCAAATAAGGAAGAAGGATTCAGGTCAAGGATGGAAAGTATTTGGTGCAAGAGGCACCAATCTTTCCTCTAGTGCCTATATGAGACAGCCTCAGAAACTTCCTCTACAGTTTCCCAGGATGGCCTCTGGAATCGGTATGTGAGATGAAAGTTATGATTTAGGTAAACCCAGTTGAAAGCTAGTGTAAGTAAATCACCTAGTTCCTATAAAATTCACTTAAAATTAGACCAAACATTGTAAGTTTTAGAGAAAGAAAATTTCATTGTGCTATGCAGAATAAAGAAGAAATGTCTTCTCTAAAAGAGGCAAAAATAGCTCATTGAATTAGTAGAACCACCCTAAAGGGTAAAGCACTTTAGTCTGGGAGATAGTCAATGACCTAGATTTAACTCAGATTCCTAGACCACGGTCAATGTTCGAATTCAAGTGAAACTTGAGATCGGCAGAAAAGGCACTAATAACTCATTATATAAAATAAATGGAGGTTAAATGATGTTAGGTGACGTGCCTGAGATTAGAAATCAAATTAATAGAAAATCTGGCCCCAGATCGCAGGTGCCTGGTGTCCTGGTGTAGAGCTCTTACACTGAATAACACAGCATTTCAAATCACAATCTCTCAAATCTGTTTAAGATACTAACACTAGAGGTATTAGAATTAAGGAGTGGTCATGTTAGTTGGAAAATGTCTAAATTGGGCACTGTTATCTTTATAAACATATTGGTCTCTAAAGAATGGATGGCCTTCATATTATTCCTTCAGATGACAGATGATACAGAAATCTTAGAAAGCTACATTTTAAAATTAGATGTGGCAGACATTGCTAAGTATTCGCTAATATTAGCATAAACACATGTCTGGTTTTTCTGGAATAGTCTTGGTTCATGCCTGTTGTCCCAGTATAATTAGTAATAGCTTTGTTTTTCTTTCTTCATAGTGTCCTGTATTGGGAGACATCCCACAAATGTGTCTGTTTCCTTTGTGCATATCTTGCAAGTGAGGCAACAACTGTCCTTTGTTCTGAACTGTCTTTTCAAGGGTGTTTATAGAAAGAGCAGCCTTGGAAGTTAAGGATAGTGCCTTTCTCCAGTGCAAAAGTCAGGCATGCTTGCTGCCCCTTATGAAAGATTTGGGTTCCCTAAGGTCAAAGTTCCTCTCTTGTAATGTAACCCCTGTGTACGTAGGTGTCCCTCTGGACCTTTCTGTGCTGCCCCTGTGGGATTTGGGGGCAAGGTGAACTGAAGCAAATATGGTGAAACACACACTGCTTGCTATACTACGAGTAATAATGTTTTTGTCTCTGACCCAGGAATCCCATATCTTCTATCAGGAACCATGAGACCATGCCAGGCAAAATTGATAGCATGCAAGTAGGATAAAATCGCAGATGCTTCAAGTTCTTAATATTCTAGTCAGTACAGTAAATTGTATTCTCAACTGAATTAAGCGTTCTCCTTTCTTCCTTTAATAAGAGAGCCCAAGTTTGGGCTGGCCACCCTGGTAGTACCTTCATTTTCAATGTGGCATGACAGTGTGATTAAGTTCTGGCCAGTGGGAAGTGAACCAAATAGATTATGTGCCACTTTCAGGACATGATCATAAAAGCAATGATCTTGCCCTCCCCTGACCTTTCCTTCTTCCATAGGGCTGGGATTCAGAGCTAATGGTGGCAGCTTGAACAGGCCACTTAGGCTCAGGATAGAATCCATCTGTTGAGAATGGCAGAACCATTCTTTCATCCCTGGATCACGTGCCTCTGTGAACTTAAGAGGGATGTAAATTATTTTAAGTCAATTTATTTTTTACTTTCTTTTGTGAAGACTTGAATGAATGTACTCTATGAAATGAAGAAGGGAACTTAGAGATTCTTTCGTTATTGTTATTTTCAATAAATGAAGAAATTAAAGTCTAAATTAATTAATGCCTTGCTTATAATTGCAGTTAGTAAAACTAAAGCCAAAAGTCCTAGTTGTGTTTTCCCTCTTCTTCACATTGCCCATATCCCATAATACCAGATGACATTGAATATATATGCACAAAGAGTCCAGAGCAGTAGGAATGTGAGAAAAACTTTTTCTAGTAAGTAAAAATAAATGTATAAATAAGACCAGAAGGCATTGAGTATTTATACACAAAGAGTCCAGAGCAGGAGAAATACGGGAAAACTTTTACAGTTAGTAAAAATAAATGTATAATATTGATATCAATTATCTAGCTCCAGAGGGGGAAATGCATACAGAGACATAATTTGAGCTTTGTGAGCTGACAATCATGGTAAGATGGAAATTGCAAGGGTAAAAAGTACTTGATGGAGGATGAATGATTTACACTAAAGTGATGTGTTCGGCATTTTCTTTCAATTTTCAGTGTTATCTCCCTGAAGCCCAATTCACTGCCTTTTGGAATGGCCTCATTAAACAAGTGAAATTTGAAGAGGGATCTAAGAGAGCTGAAACAGTTCTCATGGCAAATGGATGAGGGAAAACTGGCTAGAAACTGACTTCATAAATCAAGCTGTGTTTATATGTAAAGACACTTCATGAAATGCTTTGTGGGTGGGGTGGAGATATGATGATTTTAAGGCAATGTCTGTGACCTAAAAGACCTTATAATTTTGTAGGATTTATAATATCAACAATAAAAATATCAATACAATTTTATAGAAAGGAAGGAAGTAGGCAGCTTTGTAGAAAATATAGGACTTGAATAGTGCCTTGAAAAAGAGAACGTTGGGAGGTTGAAGTCTTATATCATAATTGGCAAGGGGTCCCTCATTTAACTGTAAGGTCTTGTAATTACAAGTGTTTTGTGGTTGTTTTTAATTTTTTGGTGAGTTTAGTTAAAGCCCCTTCCTCAGTCTTGTCTCCTTGGAATCTCTTTGCTTTGTGGATAGATGAAGTGGGGCTCTGAAGGCATGAAAGTACCTGAAGATGAAAAAGGTGAAAGGGAAACTTTGTTGTAGGGTTTTGGATTCTAGATACACATTATTTAAAATTCTTAGGTACCATATATAATACTAAAAAGATCAAGATTACTATGGCTAGGATTTATCAGATATATTGTTTTGGAGCAAATGGAGAGCTAGGCAGGGCTTTAAAGGAATTGGGGATTAAGATGGTCCAAAGAAGCCCTTGTGATAGGCTCTCAAAGTTTTCTGCACCTCTGCTACAACTCATTTTCTCACTCAGGTTTATGCTGAAAGAGAGCCTGCTCTTGTGGAAAATGGTCCTATTGCTTGAGGCAGTTGAGTAATATTGCGACTTGATAAGTAGAATTTTGTATTTTCTTAAATTTTATCTACTATTTAAGAGTCAAGGACAGGCCTAGAAGGAGTCAAGGCCACATGGCAGTTAATGGTATTGCTGACAAGGACCCCTGGGCCAGTACTGCCTCAAGGGCTCTAGACTGCCTCTTCAGTTCTGAAAAATTTGTCACGATGGTCAGTTGACATTTGTTGTAAGCAACTCTCACGCTCGATTGATCAGACACAGACATCCCCTTCATCTCCTACAATGAATTCTCTTTTCTCTTTCCATTCAAATGTGCTAATGTATATGCTATGCTCCTATCTCCTCCTTTAAGCCTTTCCTGACTGAGAATCCCAATATGTAAATTTTCTAGCACCAAAATTGTGCCGTATCATAAAGACTTCCAACTGGGCAGGCAACACTGTCTGTTGTCTCAAGAAATAGGTCTCAGATCACTGTGCTCCTATTTTTAAAATGGATAAAAATGCTGTTGTGATGAATAAAATATAGGTTCACTTACTGAAGATCTAATGTCAGAACACTGGGCAACATATCTTGATCAGAACTTTGTTTATACTCAGTAGATTGGAACTCTGAAGTAATTGAAAGAAAATCGAACAAACCTATTTTGAGGTTTTGATTATCTAGGCATTGGATACGGAAATGTAAATTCAACATAGGCTGTGACAACTGGGAAATAATACATCAAAATAATCTGAAATTGCATTTCCACATTCTATTCCAATTTGACATTGAGCAATGGTTTTGACAACATATTGGCAAGAGTATTTTCTTAATCCTATACATATATAAGAAAATGTATATATATATATGTTTCCATATATATAGAAGAGCTTGTTAAACAGTTGGCTATAGTGAAGGTTATCGTAGCTGTTTCCACAAACATGCAACCAAGTGAACACAGGATTTTTTAAAAAAACTTTTAATTAGAAAAGTTTTAGGTATGCATTACTTACTTGAGGTGGGTCAGGATGTTAAGAGAAGTACATGAGCAAAACCCTCTTGATGCAGATAAGCACTTGGAAGAAAAATGTGCCATTCTCATGCCTTAAGCTGCTTATGAGAGGGAAATATATAACAGCCTTAACAAGTGGCATTTATTTAGCACCCATTGCAATGGCCAGCACCAGGGAGCCCTGCAACAGGCTAGTTTGAGTTAAAAAAGAGTTGCGTTGCTGAACATGAACTTACGTAAATGTCAGAAGAAACTCCTAAATAGCTACCTCTTATAACTGAGATTATTTCCAGGCAACTCCTTCAAATGTTCTTCTAGAGAGGGGAAATGGCTGAAGGGGGAAATGAATCTTTCATAGAGTTCAAATTTATTGCGTTGAGGACCATAAAACAAGGAGTTCTCTCATGTTCCCTATTGGAAGGACTGAGCTGGAAGATGGAGGAAATTAGCTTACTTGGTCATATTGTGAGGGACTAGAAGGTTTTGGATTTCAAAGACCCCCAAGTCTCTTTGCCCTAAATATTACCTCTGTATTTTATATTCGCTAGTAAAATGTGTGAGCAGTGTGCTGTGGAAGATGCACAATTTCCTGTCCATCTGTGCTCTGCTACCAATCATCGCCCACAAGCTCAGACTGTGTCACCCACAAAGACAAATAGTTATTAATCTGAGAAAGGCTGTTATTGCACTGTGGCATGTGGTTATTTGAATAAGAACAGAGTGATACAATTTTAATTGGAAAAAGGGGCTAGGGAATCAGTTTTATAAACTCAAGAGTTAGAAAACAGAAGAGAACACTCTGGGATCCCCAATAATTTTAACCAGCAGCCGTGTTTAATGTATTGAATAGTGATATTTGCCCATGAGTCACTCAGTCCCCTTTATTTTACAGGCACTGTTTCCTCCATTAGTTATACTGTGTATTCTGATATTACGTGCCCTTAATTTCTGCCATTTTCAGGAGGAAAAGAGCATGTTGTGCTCTTCTAACATGTTGGAGAGAGCTGGCCCCAAAGAGCTTTAAATATACTGATATAATTGAAGTATGTTAATTTATGGTGAAATTTGGAACCAATGGAAATGTAATTGAGATTATAATAAGCATGGATTTTCAATACAGGCAAACTAGTTTTCTTGGGCTGCAGAGGTTGCCTTTGCTAATCTACAGGGCAATCAGATTTGTTCTTGCTATTTTACACCTTCATGACTCCCACTTCCCACCTTGAAGGTCATAGATCTCTCTTGGATGCCTCTAGGAGCCATGTGGAGTTTTTCATTCTAGGATGAACACCTCCTTGCTCTGAAGGGGTCCAGGAAAAACACTGGGAGCAGTTAGACAAGGAGACTGCTCTTTTCCTTCTGCTGTAGGCCTTCTTTGAACTGATTCACTGGATTGTAATTGAAGGGTTAAGAAACTTTCAGAAGGAATTTATAAAAATATTATAGCCCATGACTTGTTACAGTGCAAACCCTATAATTTAACAGCTTTGTTGGTTGTAATTTCAGCTAATCTGGGCTTTTGGTTGTTTGACAAAAGTGAAGTCTTTCATGTCTGGGGCTTTCCTAAGTAGGCCCTTCATGGGTGTCTCCTACATCGGTTAATTAACTTTCTTTCCTGAATCATCAGTTTTCTATGTGCTCCCTTCTCCCTGAGTCACTCAAGCACCATTTCTCTTTGTAGAATGCCTACCTGTACATAAGTGGAGTTTCTGGACTCCTCTCTGAATCTTCATTTCAGGTACAGTCCTAAATTTTTGTTAGATAAGTCCCGAGTTCTGATTTAGACACTTCCAAAGCCCCTGGAGGCTCTAGTTGATGGTATAAATCCCCAAATTATTTTCACATATCTCTACTAATGGTTAGGGTGAATCTGCTGTTTCTTTTTCTAGAGAATCTGGCAAATAAGCTCATCACTTTAAATGTTTCTAATATACTATACAGCCTAATCCCTTATTATTAAAAATATTTCTCCTATTAGCAGAGCCATATCTGTCTTACAGGACAAAGTGTTTTCATTGTTATAAGGACAGTGGATTTATTTCTATACCAGTTGTGGTCTGGTGGCACTGGGGAAAATATCTCACTGTCTTTTAATAGGTTTTTTTGTTTTTTCAAAGAATGGCTATAGTTCTTAAAAACTCATTTGTCTTCACTCTCCCTCTGGAAGGGATTTTTAACAGTAACATTTGCCATGTGGAATCTTTTTTCCACTTAATAACAAAACTTTTTGTTAAGTACTCATTGTATTTTCCAGTTGGAGACAGTCATTTAAAGTTCTCTTTGAAAGATTTAAGGCTACTTTGGAATTTTAGGGAATCTCTGAGGCAACATCTTGCCCCCTGATTGGAAAGAGTTCTGGCCTTCTTAACCTAAGTGGAAAACCTGGGAGAAATGCTTAGGTGGCCTCTCCTCAAATGGGGTGAGTGCAGGTCTGTCAGGACCCGAGCTGGCAACTGTGATGTAGGACTGTTCTCATTGCTTGTGCTTTGGTAGTTTAAAAATAAGTTTATTACTTCAATGATGACTTTGTAGGCAGTTATGCTAGCCTGTGGTGACAAGGGACTCATTCCCCCAAGTAGCCTGACTCTGCAACAGAGATCAGCTTTCTCTTTCTCCCTCACCCCCTCTGAACACCTTGTACCCTCCATTGGCTTAGAAGTGGCTTGGGAGCCTTAAGCATACCTGTCAATCTCCTTCACAACCTTACATCTGCCTCTAGTAATACATAAGATGGGGACACTAGGACATTTCCTCTCAATTTTACTGAGGGGCAGCCTTGACTGCACCACACATTCCATGATGAGACATCAGAGCACTGAGGTCACAATGTTGAGTCTGAGTTTGGGGACCCCACTTCATTCCCACCAATAGAGGGTTCCAGATCTGTTTCTCAGGGACCAGGGTTGGTCAGTGAGAGAGGGCATGCCTGCCTGGAGTCTAGAGTCATCCTGCAGGGACTTTTCCAAGAGAGTTTCCTGGAAAGGAATGGAGGACCTAAAGAAAGAGTCTGTGAGGAGATGGACTGGAGAAAACCAAGTGCCTAAGAGTGGTAAGCAGAGCCAGGCAGGGAGCACATCACTGAAGCAGGAAATGGCAAGCAAGAGTTCTGCAACCATGAGGACTTTATGAAAACACACAAAGAGAGACAGGTTCAAAGCTGTGGCCAGAGAAATATGATTCCATATGGATTCCAGTTAGGAAAAACATCTTCTACCCTTTTATCACTTCATCTCTTTCCCTATCTCTGCTGAAGAGGAAATTTTAGATATTTCAGTTGAAAGAGCCTCAGCTTCCTTACTACCTTATGCTGACAATGGTCTTGAGCTAAATTTGAAACAAAATTTGGAGTTTTGATCTTCCATTGGGTCAGAATAATTTTTATTCAACTGTAACTGTTTTAGGGATCAAAGTGAGTGAAATATTTAGTTACCAGGGTGTGCACAGAGTGGCAGAACCTAGTTTTCGTCCAAGGGAAGGGGAAGATCAAGCCCTACAGCTTGGGTTTGAGAAGACCATAAAGTGGTTTCTGTGGTATTAGAAAACTGACAGGTTCAATGTAATCATTATATAAATGTATAATCTAAGTAAAAACTGGGTACCTGCTCTTCAATGGCAGTTCAAGATCAATCTCCTAACCTTGCTGTCCGCACACCATCAGATGGTTGCCTTAGTCTCAACTGCTCCTAAATATGAACACTAGAACTTAACTGGCATTCTCTCACACTCTTCTTAGTTGCAGGCTAAATTCCTAAAAGGAAGCCCCCTTTGATCCCAAACCTATAAAGTGACAGCAAATCATGTTACTGTTATTTTGAGGGTTGCCAGGATATTCCTGTTTACAGCCTTTGGCTTCCACTTCATTCCCCACTGTTCTAGTTTGCTAGCTGCCAGAATGCAACACACCAGAGATGGATTGGCTTTCAGTAAAAGGGGGTTTATTGATTTAACATAAAGTTCTTCAGAGGAGAGTCAGCTAGCTTTCAACTGAGGTTCTTTCTTACGTGGGAAGGCACAGGGCAGTCTCTGCTGGCCTTCTCTCCAGGCCTCTGGGTTCCAACACCTTTCCCCAAGGTGATTCCTTTCTGCATCTCCAAAGGCCTGGGCTGAGCTGCGAGTGCTGAGATGAGGTATGTTCAGCTGCTTGGGCTGTTCTACATTGAGCTCTCTCATTTAAGCACCAGCCGATTAAATCAAACATCATTGATTGCAGCACGCACACCTCCTAGCCAACTGCGGATGTAATCAGGAACAGATGAGGTTCACACGCCTTTGGCTCATGTCCACGGCAATAGAACTACACACCTGCACCTGGCCAAGTTGACACCTGAACCTAACTACCACACCCACCTACAAGCTCTTATCTTAATCACAGTGTATTCTTTCAAGACCTGACCTTGCTGATCCCAGTAAACTGATCCCTCACCTATACTTCAGGCCCTATTATCCCTGGGCAGCAGATCTCCTGAGTGCTAACCACCTTTCTTCCCAGACTCCTAATAATCCCCAAATGAGGAATTATAAGGAAGCTTCCTTACTGTCCTAGTCCAGCTCTTGTGACTCCTTGCTGTTCCTTGCGTTTCCACTGATTGCCAGCCCTGGGCTGACCATGACAGGATTTCTCTACTGCATGAAGACTTTACTCCATTAGCCTGGTGCAAACTATTGTCAGGGAATCCACCAGCCCTAGAACTTGTTCTACCATAGGAGGCAGTTGCCATTTTCCTCTCAGGAATAAGATAAACTTATGTAAAAACTCAAGTCTGGGAAATATCCCAGGATTAATATAAATTCAGCCCAACATTCTGTACCATCTTCATTTATCAATGAAGATAAACTTTAAAATGGACCATAAAGATGATTTGAGGCTGAAAGTAAGATTTGATCATTAATAGATTCTATTTGCTGATAATGAAACAGCTGCTCCTCTTTAAACAGCTAATATGCCCCAGACACTTTGCATACATTATATTTCAGCTACCTTCAAAAGAAGATTTTATTATTTGCTTTTTTACAGATGAGGAGACTGTAAACCCTGAGCTGGCTGATTCCAAACCCATGGATTCTTTCCACCACGGGCAACCTCACTGTATCATGCTGGCTTGTTGGGAATTGTGCAATCCTGGATTTTTTTTTTTCTCCATTAAAATGACCTGGTTTTGTTCAAAGCAGTGGTTTTCAACCAGGTATGATTTTGCCCCCAGCAGACATTTTTACAATGTCTGGAAACATTTTTGGTTGTCACAGCTGGGGAAGTTCGTATTATTGGTATCTAATGGGTAGGAGCCAGAGATGTTGCCAAACATACTACAATGCACAGGGCAGCTCCCAAACAAAGTATTACTGGGTCCAAATGACAGTAGTGCTGAGGTTGAGAAACCCAGTTCAAAGCAATTTTAGAGAGCAGGAAGGATGACTGAATAGAATATGAAATGCGGTTGGATGTGGCAATTTTAGCTTAATAAAATTGTTTTTGCTAGAACAATGAGTGGCTAGAATGGGATTATATAAGAGAAAACATAAAATTATTGTTAGATTTTGTGATTCTCTTAAGTCCCCAAATGTGTTGCAGAGAACATCATAAGCCCCCCAGGAGCCCTTCCTATATGTTAATGACCTAGATGAGAATGGTCATTTCAAGTGGGCTCTGAGACTTCCTGGTGTATGGAATGTTGGTGAATTAAGGAATCTGTTGTGAGGAGCCTGGCAGATTACAAAGCAGAATAACAACACTCTACAAAAAGTTGTCATCAGGGATTCCTATATTTCTTTCCAGAGATTTTAGCTCTCTGCCTTTTTTGATGCTTTTAAAACCCAAAACAAACCTCAAAGAAGAGTTATGAAAAACCAGGTGAGTGTCTTGATTTCATTTATTTCCATAATAAGAAAGTCATGCAAGTTTGCTCAGTGGAACAAATTACCCACTTATTGAATCAGGAAAGTCCGATTTTACTTACAAACTGTTCTCTGCTGGTCCTCATAGCAGAGGAAAGATTGTTCTGGCATAATGTAGTGGCATCCAAAATATTATAGCATTAATTCAAGCAACCAGACAGTACGAAAAAACCCAGCAGGCTCTGAACAGCAGTAATGTTCTGCTCCTGGAGCTGATTAGCTATTTAAAATACAAAACAGCAGAGAAACCTGGAGACCAGAATATGAAAGCAAATGCAGTAATGATTTGGGAAGAGTTTGGAGAGGGAGAGGTAGTCACCTATTGGCCAACATAATTCTTGACTTCTAAAATGAATTGCAGTTGGGAAGAAACACGTTTCCTTTTAATGTAATAAAGTGAGTCCAAGTGTAATTCTTCATGCTGTCCAAACTGCATTCATATTGTGGCTGTGGCCCTGAGAAGTGTAAATGGATGCAAACATCTGTGCATGCCCCATGCATTTGCGTGCTACATGCTCATGCTGTAAAGATCCCCATAAAACAAGCAGCCTGAATATTACTCAGGCTTATTTTATAATGCTGCCTGGGTTTGAAAATGAATAGAGAGGGTTATTATGTGCTCATAAATTCAGGCCAATTAGGCAGAGAAACATTCCAAGCATAATGCCACATGTTCCTGCATTCTATCACCTCCTTGAGGTGCTATTCTGGGAGAAGAGGAAGCCTCAGCAGAACTTTACACACAACTTGCTTTCCTGGCAAGTTGAGAACACACATTTGCAGGGTGTCTGTCTGGTATAAATCTGCTCTTTTATATGGGATAGTGTCTGTTAGTTCCTCGACTGGCTGTGTTTCAAAAAGAAGGGAAGTATCTTAATCATAGCTGAAGGAGAAATGTTTTGAATGAAAGGATAAGCAATTGGTGGGAACAGAGTATTTAATGTACAAAATAATATATATATTAGAGTAAATATGGACATCCTACTATTAAAAAATTTTAAGCTCTAACCTTGAAGTTTTAAAACATTTAAAGCTCCTTTTAGGAAGTATCAATTCACACTGAAGTTAGTAAACGCAAGCGCATCAACTATTTAATTATTAAGCATAGAATTCAATTTATTGAGCACCTACTATGTGCCAAGTATTGTGCAAGGTGCTGAGGACACAGACTTAAGAAGACACACAGCCCTTAATTTTGTGGGACTAAAATTTTAATAAGGGTAAAAAATATAGATAAATATCTAGGGGCAGGATCACTTGTGCAACTAGTTAAGTCTAGGAAGAAGAGAAGGCGATGAAAGAGATATTTGAAAGTACCTTGGATGATTACAGTGACTGGTTCAGCATGGAGGGTAGGGAGAGGCCCCTCTGAGGATGTCTACTCACCTGTAGATCAGGGAACTGGGTGGAGAGGGGTGCCATGAGCCATAAGGGTGCATGAATAGGGTTTTAGAGGGAAGTTGAAAAGTTGTTTTTAAGATATTGAATTAAAAAGTTCCAAATAGGTAGAAATTTCCAGGAGCTGGGAAAAATATGGGTCTGATTATTAGAAGAGAGTTCTAAGTTGGAAAAAGAGATTTGAACTGAAAAGACCTAAGAGCTCATTTGATTCATTCTCCTACTTTTGCTGGTGAGGAAACAAGTCATAAGAGTGAAAATGTGTTTATTTAGTCACACAGTTAGCTTTGGCACTCAAACCTTCTCCCTCCACCTTCCCTCTCTCTCACATATTGTCAGTAAAAGTAAAACAGAATAAAGGAGTGAACTTTTTCAGAGATGAGACCCAGAGGGAGACATGAGGAAGGAGCAGGTGTGGCCAGGTTATGGAGGATCATATATTCAGTAAAGCTGATTTTCCCCATTTCTATTTTCAGTAAAACTCTGAGCTCTGGCAGCAAGTGTTCAACAAGTCCACTTAGTGTTTATCAAAAACTTAAGGTACTTAACTAATTAAACATTCTTATCTCTTTTGCTTTTGACATTTTCATCAACTAGAAACTTTCCAGGCTAAATTACCTAGTTTGAAATAAAACTTTACATGATTAAGCATTTAAAAATGAATACTAATGCATTTCATATAGAGAGCCAGTCATAAGGAATGGAGTACAACTTCATCTGAAAGTGAGCCAATTGACAATTGAGAGCTTCAAGAGCAGCTTGTTTATTATACCTAAAATGAAATAAAAAGTTTTAAGTAGCTGAGTTGTTGAATTGAGCAGCCCATATGATTTATATGTGGTACAAAGATTTCCATTTTTCACAAAATACGGATGTGACCCTACTTAAAACTTGAGTTCCTATATTTGCAATCCATTGCTGCTGTATCGTTTATAACTGTTATGGTAATGAAATCTTCGCATTGATCGCTGGGAAAGACCTAAGTAAGCTCTAAGATGTAAAACAGTGGATCAGCAGTAGCTTAACCAACAGGATAGTCTCCTCTTTTTCATCTTCTCCACTTTTCACAAAGGACTCCCTTTTGGATTACCCTATCACTTTTTCTTTTTAATCACCAATCCTTTTCCTTATGTTCAAGTGTATGTTCAAGGGGGTATGTGATTCCAGGGGAATAATACTGGGCCTGGTCTTTCCTTAGCTTAGAATATAGCATCTATTAGAGGGATTTTTGTCATAGTGCTTGGCACATAGAAATGTCCACTGAACAGCCAATGGATAAACATATCAATGAAAAAGCTTCTTGAGTAATCTTAGGTAAATATGTGTAGTATGGACTTTTCTTTCTCAGTTAGAATGCCTGGGCCAGATGACATTCTCTTTTAGAATGTGTATAATTTGTAGTGCCTGAGAAAGAATTTATGTGTCATTTGTTAGCCCATATGGCAATTTGGTGGATAAATCAGCCTGTTGCTAGGGACAGATGTCATTGGTGGCATCTGTGACTCCAAACTGTTTCATGCCATTTACAAATCTGTGCCTTTGAAAGACAAGGCAAAAATTTTATTGTTCTACATTGGGATGTGAAATAGTTAAACAGTAATACAATTCTGATCTTTACAATCAGGGAAAATGTTTCATAATAATACAGAAGGAGTAAAATTTTGGTGATGTTTCTGTATTGGAGGATTGCTTCTTAATCTGGAGATTACTTTTTCAGCCAAAAAAAATGTACCCATAATTTCCAGCTCAGATAGAACAGAGAGGCAGGTTGATTAGCAAACAGTACTAAAATAACAAAAATTCTGGATCTTCACAGGGATAAAAGTCAAAGAGAAGTCACTCCCTCGTAAGGACCTAGTGTAAAACATTTTGCAGTGGGTGTTGAAGGTAAGTTCTATCTTCTTACCTATAAAATTAATAATAGTGACTTTATCTAAAGAAGCTGTGTGCTTAGGCAAAGACTTAAATAGCATGTGGAAAGGAAATTATGTAGGGAAACCTAACCAAGACAAGGAGAAATATGGACTGAACAGAATTCCTTTCATTTGGCATACCATTTCACCCCTTTTTAGTGTGGAATTGTAGATTACTATATATTACCTCCAATTTTCTGTGTGAAAATATGTTTAAATTAACTATCATCATTTAGGTTCTGATTATATAGATTTGGCTTAGTGATTCCTAACCTGTTGGAGATATGTCGTCGCCATAAATTCCCAAGTTAAAGAACCATTTTCGGTCTTGTTCTAGAGAGAGATTTGAACTGGACAGAAAGCTCTTGATTTGCAGCCAAGATACTAGTCCTCAAGTTGAAAAGTGATGTGGGCAGCACCCCTAGCATTGGTAGGGTAAGAGTGATAGCTTAGGAAGATTTGCTTTTCCCTGAGTGTGCTACAAATATATATCCCTACTTAAAAACAACCCAAAGTACTGGGTCCATTCATGATGTTTCAGCAATAGCATCTTCCTAGATAAAGCCTCTATGTGACTGACCCGGAGGCTACACTCAGGCCTCAAGAATATTATAGTCTCATCCAGTTTGCACAATGACACTAAGGCAAGACCAAGAGTAGACATGAAAGGTTTGTAAAGAATCCCTCCGTGAGGCTTAACCTCTTTTATCAATGCTTTCATCATGTTATTTTCTCAGTTACTAGCCCAGTATTATTTCACACTGTCATTGCACCAAGGCCTAAACTACCTATGTGGTTTTTATGACCCTGGAGGGTCATAATCTGGCACCATCTTTGCTTTCTGAAAGTGTTTCCATTATATTTAGCCATTCTCCTCTACAGTGAGACCTCACCCACTCTGCACATCTCTGTGTGCATTGCTTGATCAATACTGATCTGGTTATCAGGAATATGCTGTGGCTTCTTTATACCATATAGACTATGTTCTCCTTTCTTTTGATGTACTTGTTCACCTCCCCTTATTATGAGTTTCTGTAGTTTGAATTTTGAATACTACTTCTGAATACCATGTAGTTTATAATATAACCATATATGAACTTTCATCGTTTTTACATTTAATTTTTGTCTGTCTTATCTTCCCAAGTAGAATTTGTATTTCTTAAAGTCTGGGACTTTTTGGCACCTAGTTCTGAGGTGAACAAATAATAGGCCTCAAATTACTTTAAATAAAAATAGTTTCTTTTAGACCTATACTTCTGTTTTTCTATTTTAAAAGTTTCATTGATACAAGCAATCTTCTACAGAGCAGTGATGCTCTACTATTTGGTGATTCTCACACCTCTTCATTTGTTCATTTTGTTGCATTACAAGGGCAGATCTGAAACTGGCACATAGATTAGTTTTGAAAATAAGGATTAATTTTGTTTTCAGAACTTTTGGCTTCTCTTGAGTATAATTAGCATTTATCCATGTTATTGCAAAGCTTAATTTGAGAAACATTTTCAGAATCGCTGGTAGGGCTGCCGTGATGCATTGGAATCAACTAATGCTGATTAAGCTAATTGGTTCGCCATGTTTGCATAGCACATATATAAGGGTCATTATATCAGCATTCGGGAGAACAAGGTCAATTAATGGTTTAAGGCACCTGGAAGAGACTTGAAAATGGCAAGGCAGAACAAAAATGAAAGGCAACACTATGTTATTATTTTAGCAATCTGATGTTGGCACCTGTAGTATAAAAAGAACATCATTGGTCAAGTCTTGGAAGCAATATTTCTTGTATTCTGTTGCTTGTCATGAATGTGGTTTGAGAGGTAGTAAAATTTTGCTGGATTTAAATTGATTAATCGTGTTTAAAGGATTATCTATTTTATTTCCCTGTAATGTCATGATTAGTGTGATTTTATTATGCTCAGATTATCCCCAAAAGGTTTGCTTTACTGTAATATATCAATAACAAATTACTTTGTTGTCTTTCTTCACTCATTTGAGAAATCTAATGTCACTAAATTAGTCATTGTCCTAAAGCTTCATGTATCTACATTTTACATCTATAACCTAATCTCATTCTTTGAGAAAATCCTTCTCCAACTCCTGACTCATTTATTCCTAATCTCTTGGCTTTCAATAATGATCACTTGCACTTTTTTTAAGCAGTTGCATTGGTCTCTAGTCACTGTACCTATAGGCAAATCCTTTATTAAACTTTCTTCCTTCACAGGTTTTCAATTCAAATATTTTTTAAAAAGTCATTGTTTTCTCCTCCCTGAATGGCTTACAATTTTTAGTGTTTTTTTTAAATTTCTCTTTTGGATGTTGTTTTGAAAACAGCATATACAATCCTAAAATGATTTATATGTGTGTGAAACCTGTAAGAGTTCCTTTTGTACCACTTGTCTAAGGCATTTGCCGTTTAGGCATGGAAGGAAGACAACTTTCAGGGTAAGTCGACATTCATTGAGGTCTGCCAGAACATTATTTGTGTGGCGGTGACTTAGCTTAGATGTTCCTGTATGATAGTGCATTTTGCATCTTTGCTGTATTCTGCATTCTTTCAACCTTATTTGTCCTCTGTTGTGTCAATTCCGGACCATTTCTCCAATTTATCAACATGGTATGATATTATAATCTGATCTTTTGTAGCATTTTGAAATCTTTCCCAGATATGAAATGCCTCTGCATTTTAATGGCTACATTAAAGGAGGCTTTGGATAAAAATGACACCTCAGCAGGTTCTATGCAATCATAACTCTTTTCAGTTGAATACTGTATGATTCACGCTTATGGTTTACTTTCAAATTAATTATGAGTCAACCTTAGCTTTAATTATTTCTTATAATTCCTATTTGAGTGTGTCATGTGCAACTTACATTTTTCTTATATGTCTCTTAATTAAGATTTGCTACAATAAACTCTGCCCAAGGAGGCAAGATTTCTCCTAACAGGGATGTCTGGTGGAAAAACAATTCTCTATTGATGCAATTTTTAGAGTTCTGAGAAGATTCCTTGGTCTAAAGTATGCCTCCTCATTGGTTAACTGATGCTAGAAATTCCATTAGTGCAGATTTGGGTTTTAATTTTTATCTTGTCTTTGATTCTCATTAAAATGCAAATTACCCCTCAGAGGTTTTGTACTCAAGTCTTTTCAGTTAGTTGCACTTAAGGGTCAACTAAAATAGCGGATTCTTACTCTAAAGAAGTTTTTGGTAGACAGCAAGATCATGAGGGTATGTGGCACTTGACAAAGAACATAAGTTGCCAGTCAGGAAAAGAAGAAAGGGATATATGAGAGACCCTAAAAGAAAACATTATCCATCCATCCATTTTATTTGTGTCAGAGTAATTATTTGATATTAAACTATGTGCTTTACTGCTCTTCTTTATATCTATACTCTGATCAAGTAGTGGGGAGGACTACTGTCTTAGGTGGAATCTTATTACAGAAGATGCAAGGTTGAAGAAGGAAGAACAGGTTGAACTTTTAGTATTCCAAAACAGAGACATTGAACTTTTGTGCTGAGGCCTCCAAAACCACTTTGAACATAGTCATTAAACTGTAGAGGCATTTCATGGCTAGGAAAGATTTCAAAATCCTACAAAAGATCAGGTTATAATATCTTACCATGTTGATAAATTGGAGAAATGGTCAGGAATCGATACAGTGGAGGTCAAATAAGGTTGAAAGAATGCAGAATACATCAACAATACAAAATGCACAGTCATATGGGACCATCTAAGCTAAGTCACAGCCACACAAATGATGATTCCATCAGACTGCAATGAATGTTGATCTACCCTGAAAGTTGCTGTCATGGTTAGGGACACGTGTCAACTTGGCCAAGTTGTGGTACCTGTTTATCTGATTGGGCAAGCGCTGGCCTGTCTGTTGCAATGAGGATATTTCATAGGATTAGGTCATGATCACGTCAGCTGCATCCACAGCTGATTCCATTTGTAATCAGCCAAAAGGGAGTGTCTTCTGCAATTAGTGATGCTAAATCTAATCATGGGAAGCTTTTTAAGGAGGACTCAGAGGAGACAGGTTCCATTCCTGCTTTGGCTGGTGAGCCTCTCCTGTGGAGTTCATCCAGACCCTCCATTGGAGTCGTTGGCTTTGCAGCCTGCCCTGTG
>PVIY010026241.1:0-26627 GCA_004026745.1 Myrmecophaga tridactyla
CATGAAGGAGAAACTTGCACATAAGGCCACCGAGAATGGACACTATGAATTGGAGCACCTATCTACCCCCAAGCTAATGAGTCCTCCCCGTGGCCTAGACCACACTGGGAGTCTCATGGAAAACTAAAGAGGGCAGCTTCCTGTGGGAGTTACAGGATGATACCCAGCCTCTGAAGGAAACTGGGGATAAGGACAGACATTAACAGGTGACTTCATTTTAGTCACTTCAACTGGAAACCAGCTTATCTACTATCTGAATGCTGGCTTAAGCATTTGGGAGGGTTCCTAGATGGGGTGATATCAAGATTGATGAGTTGAACTACTCCTACTGTGAAAAGTATATCCCAGATCCACGGTGTAAATATATGCCATTCTTAAGAAGTTGTTGTGATTTTGGCTTTAGATAGACATGAGTCTCCCTTACCTTCTGCCACCCAGACTGTTCAAATCTTGGCCCAATTTCACTGTTTTTAGCACTTAAAGCATTCTGCTGAGTTTCCAGTTGCTGCTGTTGGTAACATCGTTTTTCTGAAAAATCTTACCAGGAACTGCAGTTCTTGGTATTTGAATATGTTCCTGCTTCTGAGAAGGCAAGTGTGATTTTCTTTGGTTTAGACATCACCAAAGATAAAATGCAAATGGAGTTCATTCACTCATTCAACAGATGTTTGAGTGCCTACCAGTAGATAAGCATGGTGCTAAGTGCCAGCAATATAGAGTGGGTTATAGAGTTGGGCAAGACTTGGTTCCTGCCCTTGAGCTCACAATCCATTGAGAAAATAAACCCACTAGCGTATAGACCACATCAAGGAGATGAAACAATTGCTTTAGTGCCAAAAGGTGCATAAAGCATCTGGAACCTGGGATACAGGGAAAAGCAGAGAGGACTGCATAGAGGAGTTAGAGCTGGGCTGAGTCTCAGAGGGGACACAGAGTGTGCTCTACAGACAGTGAGGGGAGGAGTTCCTCACAAAGATAGGGTATGCAGCTGCATCACTCCAGAGCAGGACAGGATTTGCTCTGGGAACTGACATAGGTTCAGCATGGCTTAAGTGTAAAGTAGGAGTGGAAAACTGGAAAGAGATGGGACTAACCATGAAGGGCCTGGTATGTTATGAAGAGGTTTCAGATTTTATGTCATGGATGAAAGGGAGTCAATATAATAAAAAGCTTTGAATGGCAGGATGCCTTTCAAATTTGTGTATTAGAGCCCTTGAGCAGCTGTGGGGGTGGGAGATGGTGCCTAAAACTAACCAGTTAGTGGCTCTTCTGTGTTCAGGAAATGTGTTCCATTTCCTGTGACTTTACTCTGCTCCCCACACTGCTTTCCACCTTTTAGGATGGAATCACTTCTGTGATTGGACAAAAAGACCTTATCATTCCTCTCCAACAGTACTAGTGTCTTGTGGACAAAAACTCAGAGGGGTCCAGGTCAGATTTTGTCTCTTAAAACATGCAGCTGTCTCTTTGTGTTGATTAGTTCTGGAAACAGACTGGGGCTTAACAGCGGAACCTGATTACACAAATTCAGCACATCCAGTGGACCTAGCCTCACTGTCTGGCTCTTAGGGAGCTGCTTAAGCTGACTCTGTAAAATCGGAGAAGGAAGAAGCCCCTCTACCACTCCCATGCAACGGTGATCCTGCTGGCTGCAGATTCAAGCATTTGCCTACATCAATAAGCTCTTTCCTGTATTCAGGTCAATTCCTCAATAGGAACATCATGTTCCTCTAGCCAAGGAGCATGTTGTAGACGTTTAGTCTCCATTTGATGATCTTCTGAGTACTTAGTCTGTGTTCTCAGCAGCCAACTGCATCGTTTCAGGAACTGTGCATGTTAGAATCAGTAGTGACTTGGCCAGGTTCTGCCCAGAAATAATCAGGTCTAGAAGGACGGCTTCCCCAAAGGACATGGGTCAGACTGGTGGGCCAAAGAACATATCAACCAGACTTTTCAGCAAGCAAAACAATGTTGAATGGAAGCTTGAAGGACCAAGCCCAGGGAGCGCCCCTTGTAGTTTTAACTGAGGAGCCAGTATTATCAGTTACTGAATAGTAGTAGGTCTCCTGGTTGTATTTTTTTTTTTTTTTTTTTTTTCATGGACAGGCACTGGTAATCGAACCCAAGTCTCCGGCTTGGCAGGCGAGAACTCTGCCACTGAGCTATGTGGCCTGCCTTTGGTTGTATTTTTTTTGAATTGTAAAACCACCTCCTGACCCTCCTTATATGGGTGGAGGCACATCTCCATGGATATCACCTAATCAGAAGGTCCCACCTGCAGTTGGGTGGGTCACATCTCCATGGAAACAATTTAATAAAAAAGATCCCTCCCAACAATATTGACCAGGATTAAAGAACATGGCTTTTCTGGGGTACCTAACAGTTTCAGTTGGCACAGTTGTGTTCTCAGCTACTATGATTAGATACTAGTTTTTTGGCCACCATTCTTAACAGTTCCCAGTTCATTTTTTTGTGGAATCATCTCTTCCCCATGCAGTATGGGTGTGGGATTTAATTGGGGGGAACTGCCCTCCCTTAGCCAAGGGTCAGGCTTGTGACTTAAGACAGGCAAATCACATGCTCCCCATAAAGAATTTGTGTCTTGAGCAGAGGAACAAAGAGATTTTGAAGCCGTTTATTTTGCCTGCAATGGGGAAGGGGGTCTTTCTTGTTCTGGTTACGAAACCCATGAACATCCAGTAAATTCCACCTTAAATTAACCAAAGCTGGTTTCTGGGCTTACAGCCAGAGAGTCCTGTCCGATACCATTGCCCATTGTGGCCTAGCCTGCTTGTCTTGGCTGGAAGGTGAGTTTGGCATGAGTTAGAAAGGAACTGGAGGTGAGATCACTTGTTTCATTTCAAGTGGAACCCCATGAAGGTAGGAAAGACTAGGGTTTTTAACCAGAAAATGCAAAATAAATTGCTTTGGTTATTTTAATGATAGCCTGGAAAAGCCATTCTGGGTTCCGGTGTTTGGAAGAGTTTATGTTAACTTAATCCACTTGTGTTTGGCAGTGATCTGTCTCCATGCACTATCCCCTTGCTCACTTCTCATTCATATCTTAACCTGCTGGAATCTGACTTCTGTTCCTAACATTTAAAGTGCTCTCATCAATGGACAAATGGTCTCCTGTTTTCCAGTTGAAGGGAAACTTCTCAGACTTTCTCTTACCTGACTTTAGCTGCCATCTGTGTGCTTCTCCAGTCCAGAAGATAGATATATCATTTATATATTATATTTATACATCTATATGTAAATATAAAGTACTTCCTAGTCCTCTTACAGTCACCTCAAACTCAGCATATCCCAAACTGAACTCATTAGCCTTCCTCCTCAATCCTCAGTCATGCTCTTCCTGGGATCCTTGTCCTTGTTAATGGCAGTTAGTCACCAAAGGAAGGTACCCAGGAATCATTCTGATGATTCTTGTCCATTTCTTACCTTTCACAGCTAATGAGTCACTGTGTCCTTTAAATCCCACCTCTCTTCTGAAACTTAAGGCTTTAAATCAAGCCTTTATCATCATTCTCCTGGAGTGCTGCCAGTCTCCTATCTAGTTTTCCTGCCTTCCCTCCTGTAATCCTTCCCTGCCACAACTACAGGCAGAGTGGTCCTTTCTAAAAATGCTAATTCATGGACTTCCCATTACCTACCAGGTACACGTGAAGCTTCTCAGCCTGCCATGCAAGTTTCTTCGTGATCTGGTCTTAGCATGTCTCCCCAGCCTCGTAAATTACCTGGCTTCCTTTGCCACCTACTCTGTAGCAATGTTGCTTTACAGTTTCCGGTACAAACACCTCTGTTTCATTTTTTACCCCTACCCTATCCCTCTTAATTCTGACTTCTTTCATCTGGTGAATATATATATTCATCTTGAAAACCTCCATTCAAATGATACCTGTTTGAACTTTCTCTGCAGGTAGAATTGTCCACTCTCCTTTGTGCCCTTCCCATTCCACATAGCCAACTCTCATAGTGATTATAATACTTGATTATAAACTAATTTTTTTACATATCTGTTTCCTTCCCTGCGAAATTTGGGAATAGTCATAAAGGCCACCTGCACTCCTTTCCTTCCCTCCTTCCCTCCTTCCCTCTTTCCCTCCTTCCTTCCTTCCCTCCCACCCTCCCTCCCTCCTTCCTTTCTTCGTTCCTTCCTTTCCTCCTCCCTCCCTCCCATCCTTTCTCTCTCTCTTTCTTCAGTGTACTTATATTATTGTACTATCATCAGAAAGTATTCTGCTGTTCACTTCTGGATCTTTACAATCAGATCTGTTGAACGTTCTGTACTCCTTCAGTACCAAATGCCCAATCTCTATCCTCTTTCTATCTCCTGGTAACCCTCCCTTTTTTCTGACCCTGATTGCAAGATTGGATATCCCCAAGACCACTCTTAGTTTTGATAAATTATTAGAAGGATCTACAGAACTCATGGAATGCTGTTATAGTCATGGTTAAGGGTTTATTACAGTGGAAGGATAGGATTAAAGTCAGTTAAGGAAGAGGAGTCTGGGGCAGAGTTCAGGAAAGTAAAAAGTGTGGAGGGTCCAGTTGTTCTTTCCCAGTAGAGTCGTGGATAGTGTTAACTTACCCAGAAAATATGTGTAGCTATGAAGAGAATATTGCCAATCAGAGAAACTCAAGCTGAGTGTTGTTGAGAGTTTTTGCTGAGACTCAGTCATGTAGACCTGACTGGCCACCCATGTGGCTGATCTCAGTCTCTAGCCCCTCCAGAATTTGAGTTGATACTGGGTGATCTGGAGCTTCCATCCTAAGTCACATCGGGCTCACCCAATGCCCAAGGTAACAAACCCTGCAGAAGCTAAGGGCAGAGGCCAGACTTTTCTTTGGGCAAGGATAAATTCTTTTTTTTTTCTCTTTAACTTATGTAGTTTTTAAAATATTTTTTTATTGTGGTAAAATATACATAACATAAAAGTCACTTTAACCATTTTAAGTTGACAATTCTTTGATATTAGGTATATTGACAATACTGTACAACTTTCACTACTGTCAATTTCTAGAATATTTTCATTATCCTAAACCACAACTCATGCTGCTTTAGTAATAACCCCATTCTCCTCTCCCACCACCCCTGGTATCCACTATTCTGTTTTCTGTCTCTATGAATTTGCTTATTCTAAGTATTTCATATAATGGAAATCATACAATTTTTGTCCTTTTGTGTCTGGCTTATTTCACTCAGTATGATGTCTTTAAGGCTCATCCATGTGGTTGCATGTACCAACATTTCACTGTTGAATAATATTCCATTGTATGTATATCCTGCATTTTGTTTATCCATTCATCTGTTGATGGACACTTGTGTTGGTTCCACCTTTTGACTATTGTGATTGATGCTGTGATGAACAGTGATGTACAAATATTGGTTCAAGTCCTTGTTTTTTTTCTTTTAGGTATATACCTAGGAGTGAAGTCGCTGGGTCATTTGGTAATTCTATGTTTAATTTTCTGAGGAACCACCAGTTTATTTCCAGAATGATTGTGCCATTTTACATTCCCATCTACAAAGTATGAGGGTTCCTATGTCTTCATATCTTCCTCAACACTTATTTTCCATGTTTTCAAAATAATAGCCATCTTAGAGGGTGTGAAGCTATATCAATTGTAGTTTTAATTTACATTTCTCTAATAGCTAATGATGTTGAGCATCTTTTAATACACTTATTACCATTTGAATATCATCTTTGGAGAAATATCTATTTAAATCCTTGATTTGTTATAGGTGTCCATAATATATTCTGGATAGTAAACCCTTATCAGATATATCGTTTCTAAATATTTTTTCCCATTCTTGGGTTGTCTTTTCACTTTCTTGGTGAAATCCATTGATGCACAAAGTTTTTAATTTTGATGAAGTCCATTTTATCTATTTTTTTCTTCTGTTGCTGGTACTTTTAGTGGGAAATCCAAAAATCCATTGTATCCTACAAAGTCCTCAAGGCTATGTTTCTTTATAAGAGTTTTATAGTACTAGCTCTTATATTTAGGTTGTTGATCCATTCTGAGTTCATTTTTGTATATGTTTTGAGGTAGGGATTCACATTTATTCTTTTGCATGTGTATTTCCAGTTGTCCCAGCACCATTTGTTGAAGAGACTTGGTATTTCCCCCATTGAATGGACTTGGTGCCCTTGTTGAAGATCAACTGGCCGTAGATGTGAAATAGACTTTTAAATTCTACCTCACTGGTCTGTATGCCTATCCTTATACCAGTACCACACTGTTTTAACTACTATAGCTTTGTGGTAAGTTTTGACATTAGAAGGTTTGTCCTCCAACTTTGTTTTATGTGGGCCTTTAATTTCTTTCAGCAATATTTTATAGTTTTCAGTGTATAAATCCTTTACCTCCCTGTTAAATTTATTCTTAGGTCTTTTATTCTTTTAGATGCTATTGTAAATGGAATTGTTTTCTTGATTTCCCTTTTCAGATTGTTCATTACTGGTATATAGGGATCCAACTGTCTTCTGCATGTTTATTTTGTATCCTGCAACTTTGCTGAATTTGTTTATTAGTTCTAGTAGCTTTCTTGTGGATTCCTCAGGGTTTTGTAAATATAGGATCATGTCATCTCTGAATAGGGTTAATTTGATTTCTTCCTTTCCAATTTTGATACTTTTATTCTTTCTCTTACCTGATTGCTCTGAAGGTTAAATTCTTCACTATATACTACTTCTATTAGATTGCAGGCTCCTTGAGGTCAGGGACCTGGTCTTATCCATCTTTAGATCCCCAGTGCCTGGCATTGTACGAGGCACTTGTTGCATGGATAAATGTTTGTTGAGTGAATGAAGAAATGATAAGCTGGAATGAGTACAGTTTGGAGGAGGGACTTTCCTTTCCCCTCTGCTGCATAGATGTGAGACCCTGGAGAGAAGGCTGAAAAAAGATGTGTCGCTGGCTGCTAACAGGTGGTTGGATATTCTGCAGACTTCTAAGAACAAGAACTATTTTTAGGTGTGTGAATATGATTAAAAGGAATAGCCTAAAAACTTATCTCTGCATACATTGGAGGATGGGAACAAACAATCTTGCTAGCTACAGACTCCCTTTCTAAAAAAGAAATGAGTATATTCCCTACAATGTTTATATATTTTTAAAACAAATGTGGTCTTTTATGTCTACTGATATATAGAGAGCAGGAAAAATAGATATAAGCCTTGAGAGTATATCCTGAGTATGATTGTTTGCTTTGGTAAGATGAGCTGATTTTTGAGTCCCACCCTGTCTTGGGATTCTGGTGATTTTGCTTGGTCTTTACATCAAAGAAAAGACAGATTTGTTTTATTATTTTGTTTCCCCACTAAGTGCTGAGAGTTTGGTCTTGGGCCTGGATTTGATTGTGACTCACTCCTCCAGAGCGTCCGTCATCCTATGACAATGCAGAAGTGGACATTGTCTGGGAAAGCTGGGGAGGCTGGTAGCCATGCAGGTGAATTAGGAGTGGCCTCAGGCAGCAGATGTCTGAGAAAAAGGACAGCAGCCATTCCAAGTGAGGTGCCTTTTTTTTTTGAAAGTTGATTTTTGTTTCTGTTTTGTGGAGGCAGAAAAATGGGCAGAGGCAGCCTGGGAAACTGGGAGGTACACAGGGATTAGTGTCTAGCTACTGGGCCCAGCCCCGAGGCATTCTCTGTATTTTGAGGGACTGTGTGAAACCGGAAGAGGCAAATTTTGAAATCAAGGGAGCTTTTCTGGCTAGGGCCTCACACAGACCCATTAGCATTTGTAGCAATTCCCTCTTTCCCTTCCAGTGCTGGCAACCCTAAAAGCCTTCTGTCTCTCCCTCTTTTGCCCTTCTAGTTTTCTCTGCAGTCAGACTGGGGAAATAAAAGGTGGAGCTCAAATTTGTCTGTTTTACTTTTAATTAGCAAGTTTAACAAAGACTTTTATAAGAGAGGAAATTTGTTACCGGACAAAGGCCGTGGATTCTTTTTTGCCCTATGCGCTCAGTAACCAATTCCTGAGACACCCGGGTTTCAAAGAAAGAGTTTGCTACTACACGCAGTAGGAGAGCAGAGGGCCTATCAGCCCAAAATCTGTCTCTCCAAACTATAGTAATTTGGGTAGTTTTTTAGAGAAAAAGTGGGCAGGGTTTAGGATAATGAGCACTGTGGCCCTGTTGATGTAATTAGAGGTAGTCTGATTATTGAGCATGTGCAAATTGATTATATGCTTGGTCACAGAGCGTATGAAAGAAAATGGGGGAATGAGGTATAGGTGACTTTAGGTTAAATTCTAAGCTACTGTGCATGTCAGGAGGCCCCCCCCAACCTTTGGTTAGATCCAGTCTCAGTCATCAAGATAATTTAGGACTTGGGGTGTGTTATTTCCGGGCGGACCGGAGAACCTTCATTAACAAACATTAGCGGTTATCTTTAGTGATTACAAGACTCTAAAGTTGAAAAACTGGATAACTAGGTACAGATGAAGATTTGTCACAAGGTTTTTACAATCACAGGGGCAGAAGATAAGGGCTATACAACCATTATCAGAGATCAAGGCAGCTGGATTACAATTCAAATATTTCAACTATTTACCTGTCTACTCCAGTATACCAGAAAGCAAAAAGGAATATTTATATCAAAATCATCCCTTAAATCCTGATTCCTCGGTTACAAGTTGAAGCTCAAATAAGGTTCTGTCTATCTTTGGATTTAATTTATCCATCTCTGGCCTCCCCATTAAATTCAACTAAATGAAAGTGGGTGAGAGCAATGTAACTAAGATGGTACCTTTCTTACATTGAATATTTTCTCATAAGCAACTAAGTATTCAAGGTCACCAAACCTGTTTGGTATTCTTTCGCAAGAATTGGACCTTGTCTGATAGAAAAGGACCAATCCAATCATTCAGCAAACATTGACTGAGCACCATCTACTACGTGCTATATATTCTAAAGAAAGAGTGATGAATGAAACATGGTCGCTGCCCTCAAGGAGCTCATGGTCTAGTGGGAGAGACAGACAAGGAAGCAAATAATTATAATTCAGGGTGTTAAACTCAAGACGCAAATACTAGATAACAGGAGTAACATAGAATAGTGAGTGATTAACCAGTGATCTGGAAGTAGTGGGTAGGGGTGTCAAGTGAGAAAATTATGTTTGTGTGAAAAAGAGAAAGATTATATTGTATATTTAAAAGAAAAAAAAAACAAGGCAGAGAATAGCCATAGGTAAGGAATGGTCCTTGGAGTAGTGGATAATGAGGGAAATATATGTGGTAAAATTTCCCACTTTCCCTCCAGAGCTGACCTTTAGCCATCCTAATGATAATAAATTTGGCCTAAGAGTAAATAAGAAAAAAAATTCTAGGCGGGCCACGGTGGCTCAGCAGGCAGGAATGCTTTCCGGCGATGCTGGAGGACCCGGGTTTGATTCCCGGTGCCTGCCATGTTAAAAAAAAAGAAAAAAATTTCTCACTCTAAATGATGATTGGCAATATGACCTTATCTTCTCTGGGTCTGTTTCTTAGAAAAATGGCAATAAGAATTGTTTGGATCTTTTATAGCCAATACACACATAGCACAACACACGTCTCATTCATAGTCAGTAGATATTTTGGAGCAAGTTTTAGAGGAACTTTGGATTTTAGAAGTGAAGGTGTTTGGGGGCAAAGGTTACAAAGTCACAGTCACAGCTTTGGAAGTATCTTTACTCTTATACCTGAACAAATGTTTTAAGTCAAGAGAAAATGGTGAGGTAGAGGTCTAAGAGTTAAGGTGGCTGGTCTTCATTGGTTCAGCCAGTCAACACATATTGACTGTGTCGCCTGCTCTGTACTAAACTACTATGTAGTAGGGACTAGGGATATCAGGGCTAACGAGAGATGTGGGCCCTGCCTTTCTGGAGCTTACAGTCTAATAGAGCAGGCAGACACTGAGCCAACATACATAGAAACAAATGCATAAATGCTAATTATGATCAGTTTTCTGATAAAAATAAGAGAGAAAGCTGTGTAAGAGAGAGTAACAGGGAGTCTAATTCAGTTTGGAGAGTAGTTGAGGAAGATTTTGCTGAAGAAGTGACTTTTTGAGCTGAGACCTACAGGGTGAGTCAGATTTGTCTGATGAAGGAGGTAGGGGGAAAAGGGAGTATAAGCTTTCTAGATAGAGACCTGAAACTCACACTTTAAAAGCAAAAAACAAAAGTATAACCCATAGCAAGGCTCCCTCGTTGTAATTTATTTTCCACTTTCAGATTGTGACCCTTACTGTTCATGTTAATTTAATAAAAATGTGATTTTGTCTGTCACCCACACTCCCCCAACTCTACTCCAGCCTTCCCTCCTAAGCCCTGTAGCCAAGCATTCAAAAATGTAAGGAGGCTATCTCAATCCATGTGAATCTACCTTATTTATTTTCTGTAAAATGAGAATCATAATTTCACTATCTCAGACTATTTTAGTAGGATTAAATGAATGAAAGCTCTTAAGAATAGTATTTGGTACACGGTAACTCAATAAATGTCAACATATTATTTTAGTGCATGCATGTGCTATAATTTATTTATGGAGTTTGCTACTGATGGGCCAGTATGTTGTTTTCAATCTTTTGCTATCACAAAACATGGCTACAGTTGAACAGGATGACTTGATTTCATTGGCCTGAAGTTAAGGGCAAGCCAGGTAGCCTCCTTTGTCCTCTGGCTCTGAGATTTGCCTCTCAGAGTGAATCCAACCAGCCAGCCAGCTAGCCAGCTTTGCCTTGCACTTGGTTTTGTTACCCATATCTCCATCAAAAGCTTCCAAGCATTAGCCTGTTAGGGCTGTGATAGGCAACAGTTCCGGAGAACTGTTCCCTTACACACCCACACGCCCACACACAGCTGTGCCTTTGAAAACACTGCTGAGTTCTCTCTCCCAGCCCACTCAGTTAAAACTCTCCCTTTGTTAGTTCTCCTCTCTGAATCCCCGGCCTGGGAGTTGCACTTCTAGTTCAATAAGAATTAATTAGCTGCATGACTTTGGATAAATCACTGATACTGGTGTCCTGGGGATCACTGGGCAAAGTAAGTGCAAAAGTGTAAATATTGGGTTGAGAGACTCCATTCTCGCCTGTCTCCGCTCAATGGTTTGCATTATTCAGGTCCTGCCATTTCTTACTCAAACTTAATCCTAGAACTATTTGTTGCCTGCTTAGGGGAAAAAGCTGTATTTGTTTAAAGTTACTATTGTTTTTAAAGTATACATCTGCATGCAATATTTAAACACATACACAAAAGTAAGCCAAGTTAGAAGCCAATATAGTATTACCTTGAGGAGGGGCATACGGGGGGTTTGGCGTGTTGGTAATGTTCTATTTCTTGATCTGGGTGCTGGTTACATGTGTGTGTTTAATTTATGAAAATTCACCAAGCTGTACATGTTTGCTCTTTTCTGCATGTATATCATACTTCAATAAAAAGGAAAAAACAAACAAAACAAAACAAAAACAACCCAACAGCCTTAAAATGTACAAAAGAGCATATATGGAAAAGTCTCCCTCTCCTTTTCCCTGGACACACAGTTACACAGTTCCCCTCCTGTGAGGCAACCACTGTTACCTCTCTTGTGTATCCCTTCAAAGCTTTTCTGCATATAAATGAGTTTATGAATACAAAGTCATTTTTTCTTTAGACAAATGACAGCATATTATGCACACTGTTCTGAGTCTGCCTTTTTTCACTTCATGATATATAGCACAGGGATCATACCATATCCTTAGATACAGAAGAGAGAGAACACTGTCATGTTCGTTGTTGGAACTGCAGTGCATAACCCAGTGCTTGGCATATAAATATACTTGCTAAATAAAATAGACTCTTCCAGAGGAGTGGCTGGTTGCAATTCTGAAGCTGTAACTTCTCTATGGTATGATGAACTGAACCCAGAGTCAGCTTTACTGATGCAAAGGAGAAAAATACCATACCTAAGATAAAAACATATGGAAGAACCAGGGGTTTCTTCTCTGCATCTCAGCTCACCTGGGTTAGCCAGAAGTTCCTATTGCACTGATGCAGAAATGAGGTGAGGTGAGAGGGTGCTTTTAAGGTACTAGAACCAACATCAGGACGAGAGCATTCTCCTCTTCTGTAGGACTGTCTCGGCAGGTTCCAGAGACCCAAGATCTGAAACAACAATGCTGGATGGGTTCAGTCTTTGGGACTGACTAGCTGCGGCATTCACTTTTTCATTGTTCGTTTTGGAATATTTACCTTTGGTCTGGAATGAAGCAAAATCATTCCAGACCCAGCCCTGCCTTCCCTGTTCCCTCCCAGCTATCCCAAGCTGATCCCAAGACCTACCTGTAATCCTGAACATTGTAAAACCCCCAAACTTTTTGTGGCATTTGCCTGGATAGAAGAAAGCAAAGGTTTGCAAAGGCTGCATGATTCCTGAATGAGATTTGAAGTCGGATGCTATTTTTATGAGGGGCTAAAATTAGCTAGACTGATGATGGATTACAGGATATACCCAGTAAGGAGTGAGATGGAGCTGCGACTAGCTGCGCCTATTCTTTCCACCTGAGCATCATGACCCCTATGCAACCTTTACAGGGTCTTTCAGTCTGCAAGTGGCGTGGAAACAGATGTAGGTACCTCACAGGTAGGTGGAAGCCGCAAGTTAATCAGTCAAGGTGTCCGTCACCAGATAACTCGGATGTATTCAGTTCCTCCTCTAAAGAATTTAACTTCGTATAAATCCCACATTTCTTTTTATTCCTCTCTCTTGCAGACCAAAGTCTCCTTTCCTCTAGGCCCGCAGCCCCTCTCCTGCTCCGAGTCCCTCTTGTTTTCCTCTTCCCCTGGCGCCTCTCCTCCTCCTCCCTCCTCCCCGGGCTCTTCTCTTCCCCTTCCCCCCTCCTCGGGCTCCCCTTCTCCTCCTCTTGATCTCTTCTCCTCCTCCCCCTCCCTGGGCTCCTCTATGTCTCCCCCTCCCGGACGGCGTCCTTGCACCGCCGGGCCTCGTCGCCGCCTGTTTGTGAATGAGACGCTCAGTTTCTCAATGGAGCCGCGGGGGGCTCGGGCGGTCGCGGTGCGGCCTCGGCGTTGGCCGTGAGCCGGGAGGGGGGCGCATTTTCCTCCGTCGCTCCCTGTGGTTGCCTCCGCCGCTTCTGAGGAACGCGGTTGAGAGGCGGCCGCGCTGGTCGCGGGGGCCCGCATCTCCGAGGACGCCCCGACCGGCGGCCTGGAGGCTCCGTCACGTTCTGGAGGAGCGGAGCGCCGCGGAGGAAGCGGGGCCCCGAGAAGGTCGGCGGCCTTCGCGAAATTTCCGCCGCGGACCCTTCGCTCTGCTCCTTAAAAGTTATTTCCCAATTCCTTTTTAAATCGCGATTGACTACAATCTCCTCGCCTACACTTGTTTTTTTTTCTGGGAGTGGAGTGTAAGGAAAAGAGAGAAGGAAATAAAAAAGGATTTCCGCCCAGGAGAGCGCGAGAGATCTGAGACATTTTTCTTAAAAGAAGCGGCGTTTGCGGTGGCTGCGGGCGCCGGGGCCCCGCCGTCCGGACCATGAGCGAGCCGGCCTCGGGCTGCTGAGGCGCGGGGACGCGGAAGCGGAGAAAGAGGACGCCCCGCGCTCCCGGGCGAGTTCTGTCTGCCGGGCGGCTGCGGCGGCGGCGGCTGGATGGAGCCTGCGACCGCGCCCCGGCCGGACATGGCGCCGGAGCTGACCCCGGAGGAGGAGCAGGTAAGCGGGACCGCAGCCGCGGCGGTGGGTGTGTCTGGGCCCCCTAGGCCTAGGCCGGCCCAGCCTCCCGAGGCCAAGCTCTCCGGCAGCGGCTCAGGCCCCGCAGCGCCCCCGCTCCCACGCTGGGCGCATGGGGTGGTCTTTCCCCCGGCGACCGCACCCCAGGTCGTCATCCACCGAAACGGAGGGGCGCCGCTGGATCTTGCCCCAGACCCCTGCCTTGTCTACCCCCGAGGCTTACGGGCCTCATTTACCCTCACCCCCCTCACCCCCATCCCGGTGGTAATTAAAGTTCCTCGAACTGGGGCGCCTCCCTTTCGCTCTGCTTTCTCCTCCCCACCCCCGCCCTATACGTTTGCTAGGAAGAGCCGGTAACTCCCTTTGCAGAACACCTCCTTGCTCCCGACCCTTCCACGCCCCATGAATGTTTTCCTTCTTTCCGTCAGGGTTTATGGTTTTTTGAGGGCAGAAAAAGCCCCAGTTTGGGGGGAGGGTGTCCTCTGGAGATTATCTCCTTTTCCGAGGAGAGTGATGATAGGCATTGATTGGGTACATAGATGCTCTAGATTTTCAAATAAGCTCCTCAGGCTTTCTCAGAGGGCTGTGGCAGGCCTTCCCGGTCAGATCCTGGAAGATCCTGGCCTTCCTAGGCTCCTGAAGGCCCTGGCCCGGGCACATCCCCTCATCCCACTTTTCTGCTGTTATTTCGAAATATCTTGACTGCCTCCATCTTTCTGAAGCCTGCATTGAGCTCCATTGTCCCTTAAAGCTTATGACCTTCAGTCCCCATAAGGAAGTGGTTTGGTGGTATCATTTTGCGGGCTTGGGTAAGGGAAAAGCCCAGGGCCCTTATAACTTTCCACCCCCCACATTCCAGCTGTGGAGACACAGATCACTCCTTCTGAAGAAGATAGGAAAGTCTGTTAGCTTGGGAACCCTAAAGGCTTTTTGCTGTATCTTCTTTGGGCCTGCTCATACCCAGCTTTAGCTGTGCACAGATATAGCCATAGTATGAAACAACAAACATATTAAAAAACAAAAAAAGCAACAAAAAATAAAAAGATGAACCAGACTAATAATCAGTTTCATGCTCTCCAGCCCTTACTTCCAAGGACCGCATTTGCTAGCACAATCTCTAGCATGGAGACCATCTGGTTTTGCAAACTAATATTGGTTAATGGGCTTCTTTAAGATTTGCTTTATATATATATATATATATGTATATATAAAACCTTGACTTTTCTTCTTATTTGTGGAGATGATATTTTTCATATCTGGCCTCAGATCTTGCCTTTTGATCAGCCTTGAGATAAAATCAGCATGGGGAAAAAACAACAACCTTGCTTTGCAAGCAGTGGTAACATCCTGGTAACTGCAGTTGAGTGTTAATGACATGCTAGTCAGGACCCACTGCAAGCAGGTGGTCTGGGATACCATCCTGCCAGAACTATGGAAATACTTCAGTATTAACACATAATGTGTTAGGTTGATTTTAAAGGGGCAAATCTTGTTCATCTTTTTTTCTTGGGTTAGTTAGGTTTGAAGTTTCTTTGTGGCTAAGTCTTAAAGGTAGCAGTATCCTTCAATGAAAGTGGCATTAGGTTGCAAATTAAAATATTAAAACCAGAAAAGAACATATCAAAATATGGATAAAGATATTAACTTGAAAAGAAATATCTTTTAACAGAAAAGTCTCTGTTTTTAGCCTGTATACTTATATACACTTCTGTTATTTAATAAAATCCTTTTGCATTTGAATGCATGCAATGGGCATTAAAAAGGACTGCGTCAAAATAGTGAAATATTTATATATTAAGGTCAAGAGGTTGTGTGTGTGTGTGTTTTAATCATACCTTTTGTTTTCTACAAAAGGCCAGGTTTCTACAAGCATTTCAAAATCATGACACACAAATATAAAAGCAGCATAGTTCTGATAATGGTAAGGCCTCATGTTCTCATCTTTTAATTTAATATCACATAACTATTAAGATTCCATTAAAATATTTAAGGTAAACAGCAAATATGTGTTAGCCTCATCAAACTAGTCATCATGGAAAATGATACTGTCATTCCATAATGCTGCCCCATTGCTCAAACAATTTTAGAACTCATTTGTAGTCACTTTCAAAACTTATGACAGAGTCTGAAACATTTTCAGTGTTGGAAAGTCCTTGTACTTTTAAGAGTCAATTTTATTTTTGGAAATAGCAAAAAGTCTTTTGGAATCTTATTTCATAAATAAGGTAGGCTATCAGACAGTTTCAGGCGAAACTGAAATGCAGTTAGGCCATTTTGGGGCCTTAAAAATATTTCTGGAACAGATTCCTCCTGAGTGGTTCCTCTTTCCATTCAAGTCATGCTAAGTTAGAAACCCAGAAGTCTATTTGGACCCTTTTCTGTGCCTCGGCCTCTGAATATAGTACATCATCAATTTTCCTGAAAATCTCTTGAATTCAACTACTTTCTTCCGTCACCACTGTCATTATCCCAGTCCAAGCTGCTGTCATAACCTGACACGACTTTTGTTTCATCTCTGATCCATCTGCATTCCTTAGCTCTTATTCCATGTCAGAATTGCACATCGCAAATCTGATTGCACCTTCCCCTCAGCCTGCCTGCCATCAAGATAAGCATAAACCCTTCACTGGCTTTTCATTGCTCTTGGAATCAAGTCGCATCTCTCTCTCTCTTTTTTTTTTTTTAAGTCGCATCTCTTTAATATAGTCTTTGATTGGTCTAGAGCCTTAATCTGATCTCTGTTTCAGGGTAAAACTGGTCCTCTGTTCTTGCCACGTTTCTTCTTGCCTGAGGGTCTTTGCACAAGCTGTTTTCTTCTGGAAACACTTTCACCTCCTGGGGAAGACTTCCTTGATCTCTCCAACTGTGTTAGATCCCTTGTTATTGGCTCTCAGAGCACTTATCCTTCACAACACTTATCACAACTGCAAATTTACAGTGATTTGTGTGGTTATGTGACTGTCAGCTCCATGAAGGATGGGACTCTGTTTGCCTTTGCTCACCATTATTTGCTCATTCACTGTGGTATGTAATGGACATTCAATGGATATTCATATTTGTGGAATGAATGAAGAGTAGTTCTTCCTGTGATTTGTACACAGGCAGCATCATCTTTTAGCATGGCTTATAAAAATAAGGATAGTATAGGTACACCAGTGGTTCAATGGTAGAATGCTCACCTTCTATGCGGGAGACCTGGGTTCGATTCCCGGACCATGCACCCCCCCCAAAAAAGAAAAACTTATGATATAAATAAGGATATTGATCATTTTGATATATAGGGTTTTTTTTAAACATTTTTCTTATTGTGAAATATAGCATATACAAAAAAGCAATAAATTTCCACGTGCATTTTAACAAGTAGTTATCAGATTTTTTAAAAAATATTTTTATTGACAAATCTTCACAAATGTACAGTCCATACATGGCGTACAAGCTCACAATGTCATGACATAATTGTGTATTCATCACCATAATCATTTTTTATTATGAAACATAACCACATACAAACACAAACATTCTTACTATATGATCATTCCATTCTTGTCATATAATCAGTAACTCACAAAATCATCCCGTAGTTGTATATTCATCATATAGATCAGATTTTAAAGTTTTGTATGGGTTACAGTTCTATGATTTTTTGTTTTTCCTTCTTGCTGCTCCAAGACACTGGAGACCAGAAGAAATATCAGTATAATGATTCAGCAGTCATACTCATTTGTTAAATCATACCTTCTCTGTTATGCTCTTCCTTCTCTTTAGTATATATATAAAAGCAATAAATTTCAAAGTACATCACAACAATTAGTTGTAGAACAGACTTCAGTGTTTGATATGGGTTGCAATTCCATAATTTTAGCTTTTTATTTTTAGCTGTTCTAAGATACTGGAGGCTAAAAGAAATAACATTATACTGATTCAACACTCATACTCATTTGTTAAACCTGACCTCTGTATAACTCCACCGTCAGCTTTGATCTTTCTCTCACTCTTTAGGGGTATTTGGGCTATGCCCATTCTAACTTTTTCATGTGGAAGGAGCTATAGATAATATGGGATGGAGGGTAGAACTAGTTGATGTTCTGGAAGGGCTGGTCCCTCTGCATTTTAGTACTTATCTGGTTCAGGGACCCATCTGGAGGTTGTAGGTTTTGGAGAGCTACCCTAGTGCATGGGAACTTTGTAGAATCTTATATAATACCCTGGGTTTGCTTTAGGATTGGCAGGAATGGTTTTTGGTTGGTGTTTGGCAAGTTATGATAGGTAGCAAGTCTAACTGAAGCACGTGTAAGAGTGACCTCCAGTGTAGCCTCTTGACTCTGAACTCACTCAACCACTGATACTTTGTTATACTTCTTTACCTCCTTTTGGTCAGGATGACATTGTTGACCCCATGGTGCCAGGGCCAAGCTCATCACTGGGGGTCATCTCTGACGCCTCCAGGGCGCCTTTCATCCCTGGATGTCATGTGCCACCTAGTTGGGGGGAGGGCAATGGTTGTACTTGCAGAGTTGGGCTTAGAGAGAGAAAGGCCACATCTGGGCAACAAAAGAGGTCCTCTAGAGGTGACTCTTAGCCATACCTATAGGAGACTAAGCTTCTCCACTATGTACGTAAGCTTCACAAGAACAAGCCTCAAGATCAAGGGCTTGGGTTATTGATTTGGGTGTCCCTAATGTTTGGCACAGAATCCAGGGTTTCCCTGGTGGTAAAGTTTAATAGTTGCATAATTTTTCTCCCATCCCTCAAGGGACTTTTCCAATACTTTTTGATTATTTGCTTAATATACTCTGGGATGTATCCAGACACTATATTAAGCTATACAGGATTGAAGGCTCACATTCTTATTTGGGCTCCCTGTGTTTGGATTGTTTAAATGATCTGTCCAGACAGATTGAGTTAGATTATGTGCTACAGAAAACCTAGGTTCTGGACATAATAAAACTTTCTTCCCTTAGTTTCAGAGGTCAGGTGAAGTTCTAAAATACATGCAAATGTCTTCCTTACCCCTGTATTCTGAATTACCTTAATCCCGACCTGATTGACTTCATTCTTATCTCTAAATACCGGGTTATACATATATAAAACAGCCCCTCAAAATCCAGAAATAATGATTACCACTCCAGGTGATATATAGGTTTTTTTTTTGTATTTTTTTGAAGATCATCATTATTACTGCATAGTCTCATTTCCTATTTAGGCATGTGTTGAATTGGTATTACACCAAGTCTTCATTTGTAACTTTGATGTTTCATGACTTTATATTTTTCAGTTCTCAGTAATTACAGAGAGGGTTGCAAGAAACCCAGTAATTGTAGAGAAGGCAATTGGCTTACAAGAAAAAATATGCTTTGCCTTTAAGGATCTTACATGAATAACAACAGAGTAATAACAGAGTAATAACTGTTTTCTGAGTCATACTCTGTCTTGGGCATTTCACATACAGTTAATCCTCACAAGATTGGAATTATTACCCTCATTTACGAACATAAAAACTCAGACTGAGAGAAGGAAATTGCCTAAGGTCACATAGCTAACAAGTGGTAGTACCATGATTCCCATCGAGGTCTAGATCAGTGTGCCCCACTACCAGTGCTCCCTCTGTTATCCTACATTACCTCCTGTGAAGCGATTAGCCAATTACTCAGATGCCTGGTATGTAATATACACTTTTGTGGGTTTTAATGATGGTTCTTCAAACATGGTTAAAAAAATGCAGGTAAAGGAAAAAACTGCAAAACCTTTATTCAGAGCTATATATTGCCAGCAGAAACTTTGTATAATCTATGCAAGAAACTGAGATGAAATTACTCTTGGAAAAAAAATTGTTTTTTAAGCTAGAGTTGCCAGCTCTCCATTTTGAGGTATATGGTTACAATCAGAATTTTATTTTCTTTGTATTGTCTTTTTCCTTTACACAAGAGAAGTAATTATTCTTGGAGCCAAAGATGAAGAATATTATCTCTCTAAACTAAAACCAAGGTGTTTTTGTGTCACTAATATATCTCTTTTTGATATGTTTATATGTAAATAAATATAAAAGCCTGTCTTAATGGGCTGGTAGAATTGTAAATTTTACAGTGTGATGAAGCATAATCTCTACATATTGGTAATAACCTTCATTCCTATTAAGTTATTAATTAGGTTTTAATTTTACTTTTCCAAAGCTTGTACTCACATTTGTAACTTGGTACTTTTATTGAATTTGCTAAAGTATATCTAATTTGACCACAGAGGATAGTTAAGGATATTTTATTAATCTGTTCTACGTCTCAAAATTAAGTGGGACTTCTTGGTTACATTTTTGTCTGTTTGGACATAAATTGTGAAGAGATCTGCCTCTTTGAAATAAACCACGAAGACTCTTTATTAGGACTCGTAAGGATATTTGAATTCAGAAACGTTAGACTTTTAGGGTCTTTTAGTCATACATGGATATCGCAGTGAGTTATAGTATAGAACAATAGAGTAGTTTTCTAAAGTACTTATACTTTTTTCATACATTTATTTTAAGCCTAAGATGGTTTTAATAACGCATAGTAGTTTTCTTCTTTACTTTAAAGTTATGGTAACATTCCTGGTGCCGGCCCATGCAAAAAAAAGTAAAGTATGGTAACAAGTAATCTGAGATTTATTTTTTAAACTCTAAAGGAAATTCTTATTTTAGAGTTCATTATTTAGAGTTTATAGCATTGTTGTGAGGATTGGTAAGCTAATGTGTGTAGAGCTGTTACCTCCATGCTTACATAATAAGCACTCAGTAGAGTTAGCCATTATTATGCTATTCCTTTTCTTTGAATAGTGAAATATTTTAGAGCCATGTTAGCTTAAACCCATCCCAAGGGGAAAATACTCACTCTGGGGAGTCACTTAGTATGGGACTCTTGAAAGCCAGAATATAGTTACCTTGCAACTTTGCAGTGTAGAGTAGCTTTTAAATACCTATTCTAATTGTGTGCTGCAGTTTGTGTTCTTATAACTGCATCTTCTAGTGCTAAATACTTAACTGCTGTGTAGTGGACTTCGGAAATTTTGGGCACTTTTCCCAAGAGCCAGGGTTTTGTCTGGTTCTTGTGGCCAAGAACTTCCCTTTTCCCACAGCCTCACATGTTCTGTGCAAAATGTCATCTGTACCCGCTCCCTGCTCCCCCCGCAGTACCCCCCCCCTCCACCGGAAGTAACCAAACATCAATGACCAAATGATTCATGATGTTAAATGAGGCCTTCTAGAGAGGAAGAGGACAGGAGTAAAAGGTGGGGAATTCTAATTATTGCCAGTAATTAATGATACTGTATATAGCAATTAGATAAAATCCCATTTGGATGTGAGAATTTTATTCTCTTAAAATTCCTGAGTATTTCAAGGGTCTTGGAGTTTAGTTTGGTAAATTTGAAGGAACTTAGAGGTTTTCCCACAGGAACCTGACTTCTAATATTTAGTAATGAATTGAAACATAAGACAGTCCCTCCTTTAGAAATATGCCCAACTGTTCTAAGGAAGTAAAAATTAAAACTCTTAGATCAGTACATGAGTCTTATTTTCAGAATTGTATGCCTTTTTTTTGACTTAGGAAAGAGGTAGTAATGTTGGGTACTTCCATTTTTTTTTACCTAAATATAAATCTACTTTATAGTAGCATGGCTGGTACAATGCAGTGCCAAGCTTAGAAGTCACCACCCCTAACTCTGATTATTTGTTCAGATACTAAAACCTTCAGTGCAGTCTTAGTCATTTCATACCTCCTGTTCTACCATCTTGCCTTGATGTTCCAGGCATTCAGAAGCATTTTATTTTTCTAAATTCCAATTCAGTTACTATAATATTCCTCTCACCCTACCCCCACCCCACACTCCACATAAAAACTTCTTGGTGGCTCTCCCTGACCCCTGGAGTAGTCGCTGTGTTCTCTGTTCCTCTTCCTCTGGAATAGAGGAAGATGTTTGGAGAATGGGTAGTTTGCCCTGTACTCCTTAGTGCTGGAGGGCCTGTGCCTGCCAGAATCAGTACTTTCGTATCTGATTTTGGAAAGATTTCTTGAGAACCTGAGATGGAATGGAAGGTAGGGGGCGTAGGGGTGTGGGTGTGATGCTGAGAAGCTCCAGAACCTATGGGAAGCATTTTTTGTTTATTAAGGATTGGTTATCTCTTAGGTCCAGGCAATAAAATAATGAGACCAGAACAATAGATTAGAGGTGACATTTTCTTTAGCTTCTGCTTCTGAGAAAGGCATTCCATACTTCTCTGGGAAAGGCAGTTTTCTCTGATATACCAAACCCATTCAAAACACATACATACTGTTTTTGCCATTTTATCCAGTACAGGTGGCACAGTACAAATTAGATTTATGGATTTATTCTGAAATCAGAATTTCTTCCCAGAATTGATGGGTCGATTCTAAAGAGTGGCGTCTATGACTTTAGGTCAGTAGAGTCTAGGGAAATTAATCCATTGATTACGTGTTTATTGCTTGAACAGCTGGCTAATTTGGCATTTTGATTGCCTAGTTTCTTTGCCTCTGCTTATGTTTTTATATACATCATTATTAAACGCCTTGTGTTTTGTCATTTTAAAATAGACTTTTTAGATTCTCTGCAGTGATATGTTTCTTTAAAAACAGTAACATTTTATAAAAAGCTCTGTGTATTCTATGTACATTTAGGATTATGCTAGTAAGTGCTGAGTTCCCAGTACTTCAGATTAAAGCAAACGTGGTCTTTTGCTAACCAGAAAAATTTACAAGTGAAACATGGGCCTTTTGAAAGGTGATGGTGATGAGTCCTAGGTATCGCCTAGGAACCCCAGCTCCCTTTGTGGCTCCAAGTGTTTTATTTAATATTTCTGAGTCTCTTTTGTTTTTTATTTTGTTCTTTTTTTAAATTTTTGTTTCTTTTTTTATGTTTCTTATCCTCTTTTTTTTTCTGTCTCTTTTGTCTGTTCTTTTCATAAATAACTGTTGAAAGACATGCTTAATTTAAATAAGTAAAATTTCTTGCAGTTACAAAATGCTCAGTAAATAGTGGAAATAACATTCTTGCACTCTGTGCTATAGGAAACAATTTTTTTCAGAGAATAGGAAGAAAAATTAAGAATACAGCAATCACATTGAAGATTTCAAGAACCCTTAAGAATTCTAACAGTTACTGTCTGTGAGTAATATATATAGAAGGTTGTAGTTTATTTTATGCTGTTCTACTTTTTGTACTATTTGTTTGTACCGTTATTTGTTTATATCTTCTTTTCAGGTTAAAGATTACCTTTAGGTGGAAAGATCTTTTGTGTGTGCCTTTGGAGCAAACGTTAAAAGATCATCAGATGATCTACAAATGACTCATACTTAGAATGCAAAGAATGATAGTTTGTTTCATCTTCTATAGTTTATTTAAAGTCTTTGTGAAAAAAAATTCTGATTCCAATGTTTATCTCAGTGATTCTTAACATTTGTCGATATTTGGTTGTCAGGAAGATGCTATTGGTATCTAGTGGAAAGAGGTCAAGGATGCTGCTAAATATTTTATAATGCCCAGGACAGCCCCCAACAGAGAATATCTTTGTCAGTAGTACCAAGGTTGAGAAGTTCTGGTTTATTTCTGAAGCATTTTGTAGTTCTTCAGAACCCAGTTGCAAGTTCTTACAAGTTAAAGATAGGTCTTTGCTTAATACGTTGAGTATTTATTAGAATATGTGTCCCCAAGTACTGATTTAAAAAACAAACTTCTTTTGAGTGTGTGAAATATAACAGATTCAAAAAGTAAAAAATAATTTTAAAAAGAGGACAATAATTTTCAGAGTATGTGTTTTAACAAGTAGTTAAAAAAACAGATTTAAAGTTTGGTGTGGGTCATCATTCCATTTCAGGTTTTTGCCATCTAGCTGCTCCAAGACACCAGAGGCCAAAAGAAACTTCAGTATAGTAATTGAGTAGTTATACTCCTCTCTTAACGCCTATCTTCTCTGTTACAACTTCTCCTTCTCCTTTGATCCTGTTCCCAATCTAAATGGGTCTTTGGTTTATGGCCATTGTAGCCTTTTCATGTTGAAAAGGGGTGTTGACAATATAGGATAGGGGGATAGAATTAGTTGATACTTTTGGAGAGGCTGGCATCTTTGGGTTTTAAGGCTTATATGTCTTAGGAACTCTCCCAAGGTTGTCGTTTCAGGAAAGTAAACTTAACTGCATGAAACTTGTGCAGAATCTCAATTAGAGCCCTAGGTGTTCTTTAGGGTTAACAGGAATGATATTGGTTGGGGTTTGGCAAACCATGGCAATTAACAAATCCAGCTGAAGCTTGCATAAGAGTAGCCTCCAGAATAGCCTCTTGACTCTTATTTGAACTCTCTTAGCCATTGATACCTTATTTTATTCCATTTCTTTTCCCCCTTTTGGTCAGGAATGGATTGTTGATCTCATGGTGCCAGGGCCAGGCTCATCCCAAGGGCCAGGCTCATCCCTAGGAATCATATCCCATACTTTCAGGGAGACTTTCACCCCTGGCTTTCCTGTTCCAAAATGCTATTCTAATGGTTGACTTCTTATATTGAAAAACTCTAGTCAAAAACTTACTTTGTGACAAAACCATCACAAAGATAAAATGAGCCCTTTCTAAGGCTTTCACAGAGGTTTTCAGAGGTGGAGGGATTTTATATGCAGAACACTGTTGAGTCCTGCCATGGAGTGGTAATAATGTGAAGTTTCATTTTTACTTTCTCCTCCAAATGTTTCTTAGTGTTGCTAGGAAGAGTCTGTTCCCCCAGTGAATTGGTTGGTTATTATGTATTAATCCCTTTTCTGCTTCATGTTAATGTCAGCTGAGAGGAAGGTTTTTAATACCAAAAGCAGAAATAGAGTTTGTTCATTCAGCAATCATTTATTGTCTGTTGCCATGTGCCAAGTCCTTGTTTAGCATAGGTTAGGGGCTGTCTGTCTTTGAGGAATTGCTCTTAAATTCTTAAATTGTAGGGTACCCACTAAAGAGGAAGAACTATTATACACATAAGGGCAGTGACTGAATCTACTTTGCATCCTTAGTGCACATTGTGAGAGTTCAAAGTATGTTTGCTAAAAACAGAGTGAAACTATTGAAATCAGTTTATTCTTCACAATAGCCCAGGAGGCAGGTATCATTCTGTTTAGGATGATTATCTTTAAGATGTAGAGATGATGTTTAGAGACTTCTGCTAACTTATTGAGAAGGTAGCACTGGTGTTAAAACCCTTCTCTTCTCATTCTAATGGCAGTGCTCGGTCCCATTGAACTTCAGCTGTTTTAACTTTGTATTTCTGACTGTGACACAGCTAAATACATATACACCAGAAATGGCTCACCCTTGGCAGTTATTGGTTTAACATTCCTGCTTTCAGCTGTTCACAAGTGTCTTCACAGACGTGTGGCTACCTTGTTCTTTACTACTTATTGTATATTTATTTATGAAATAACTGGTATGCTATAGCAGAGTTAGTGACTTGGTGGTTCATGCAGTCCTCTGGTTGCGTCTCTTGTGAAGCCATGAGATACAAAAAAAAGGGTCTGCTCTTTGTTTTTATAAAGGTTTTTATAAAACCAGTTTTTAGTCTTCCATTTATAATCATTCAAAATTTTTACCACTGTAATGGAAATGTATACGTGGTATTCTTCCCTATCAATAATCTGTGCTGAGTCTACAGCTTTTTCATTATTTTCCCATGATACCGCTACTTTACCCTTGGTTTTGTCTTTGCTTAGACTATCAAATATTCTTCCTCACTCTTTCGAAGTGTAAAAATTGAGGAGAAAGAGGATTTTCTGAGGAAAAGATGTTGGAATTTTTTTTTTTTTCTGCTAGTCGTATCTCTATACTTAAAATGTTTCTCTTGCTTGGAGTTATAAGGGAAGGAAAAGAATTACTCAGAGAAGGGCTGAAGCCTTGAATATGGTGCATGTACACAAGAAAACAGTTTTATTTGGGAATGGCCATTTGCCTCACTAAGGAAGCTCTAGCTTTTCCATGCCTGATAAAGACCAAAAGTGAAGAGAAAGTGGTATTTCTGGCTAGCTCAGGAAGTTAAATGTGATAGAGCTAGTAAGATGGAAGTTTACATGATTTTCCAAGGTATTTTAAAAATAAACTCCTTTGGAGCCTCTTTTGTTTCTCAGATGTGGCCTCTTTCTCTCTAAGCCCAACTCTGCAAGGAAAATCCTTACCTTCCCCCAACATGGGACATGTCGGACATGATGTCCAAGGTTGTGAATGGGCATAAACCAAATATCCCTAGTGATTGGGAAAAGGATCAGAGGAAAAGGAGGAGTTATAATAGAGAAGTTAGGATTTAACAAATGATTGTGACTACTGAACCATTTATTGATACTTGTTTTTAGTCTCCAGTATCTTGTTTAACCTGAAATTGTGGAATTGTAACCCATACCAATCTTTAGAATCTGTTCTGTGACTGCATGTTGAAATGTACTTTTGAGAGTTATTGTCTTTTTGTGTATATGTTATATTTCACAATTTAAATATATTATATTTGAATTTAAATATGTTTCACAATGTTCTAGTTTGCTAGCTGCTGGAATGCAATATACCAGAAACGGAATGGCTTTTAAAAGGGAGAATTTAATGAGTTGCTAATTTACAGTTCTAAGGCCGAGAAAATGTCCCAATCAGGTCTATAGAAATGTCAAATTAAAGGCATCCAGGGAAAGATACCTTGGTTCAAGAAGGCCGATGAACTTCAGAGTTTCTCCCTCAAGTGAGAAGGCACATGGCGAATACAGTCAGGGCTTCTCTCTTGGCTGGAAGGGCCCATGGCGAATACGGCGTCATCTGCTAGCTTTCTCTCCTGGCTTCCGGTTTCATGAAGCTCCCTGGGAGGCCTTTTCCTTCTTCATCTCCAAAGGTCACTGGCTGGTGGACTCTCTGCTTCGTGGTGCTGCAG
>PVIY010026242.1:0-35671 GCA_004026745.1 Myrmecophaga tridactyla
TTCATTCACGGTCCAAAGAGTCTTGCCCACCAACAAGCGTGCAAATGTTTCCTTTACAATGGCTATTTTAAAAGGCTATTTAAGGGCCAAGCAGGAACCATGACTTCACATGGCAGCTGGGGACATGAGGTGTTGTGCTTACCTGCACATCCTTTGAGAGAGGGAAGGAGCAGGATTCTCTCTGGGGAGAAGGGTCGGGGGCTGGGGGCATCAGCTTCTCCACAGCAGAACCAGTGTCCAGGGAAAGGCAGGAGAGTCTTTGGGGGCAGAAGGAACAGCTTATGCAGAAGCAGGGAAATGAGCATGCCGGGCAATGCTTGTTTGTGGGCAGCAAGTGGGTCAGAGTGGCCAAAGCAGGTGGTGGGGGAAGGGGAGCCGTTGAGAAAAGGGGGGGAAGGCAGGGTCCAGAAGCTGCATTCTAGGACATCAGGAGCCACATGGAGGAGTTTGCACTGGACCTTAGTTTCCTGGGATTGCCACTGCAAATTACCGTGGACTTGGCAGCTCAAAACGACAGAAATTCATTCTCTCACAATTCTGGAGGCCAGAAGTCCAAGAACAAGGGGCCTGCAGGGTTGGTTCCTTCTGGGGTCTCTGAAGAAGACTCCGGCCCATGCCGCTCCTGGCTTCTGGGAGCTGTGAACAATCCTGGACATTCCCAGGCTTGTAGATGTCTCCCTCCAATCTCTGCCTCCACTTTCACATGGCCTTCCCCTCCTTTCTCTTTAAAGGACACCAATCACTGGATTTATGGCCCACCATCAATCCAAGATGACCTCATCTCAGGATCCTTAACTTAATTACTTTTGCAAAGACCTTATTTCCAAATAAGGTCACAGTCACAGCTCTGGGAGTTAGGACTTGGACGTATCTTTTGAAGGGACGCTATTCAACCTCATTGCACTGGATGGGACACTCTGTGGGATTTGCATTTTAGAAACATTACAACACTGCCGCCATGTGCAGGATGAGCTGCAGTGGGAGAAAAGAAGGCGCCAGAACCATCAGAAGGGAGGGGGCTGCTACACGAATCCAGCGCAGAAACAGGGTGGATGGGAGAAGGACTCAGTTGGGAAGAAAATTGGGAGGAGGCTAATAAGAGAGAATTTGATGATCATCAGATGCGGGTGTGAGAGAGGAGAAAGCAAGGCATGCAATGAGCAGATTTCCCACCTGGTGGATGGTGAGGCTGCTGCCAGGGCCACCCGGAGACCCCTGAACTATGAGACCATTCATCTCTCAATATGGCCCAGCCTGGGGGTGGGGAATTGGAGAACATTCGGGCTTGTTAGACTCAGGGGTGGGTATCTTAAGGTCCCAGGAGGCTCTTCTAAAGAAGTATGAGAGAGAGTGCCCGCCTGAGCTGGAAACTACTCAGAGGTCCCTGGGGTCCCTCCTCCCTTCTGCCTATACACTGCAAAGAAAACACTCCTTTAAAAATAAAAATTTGGGCGACTGCCGTGGCTCAGCAGGCAGAGCTCCGACCTGCCGTGCTGGAGGTCTGGAGTTCGATCCCTGGTGCCTCCTGCCCATATGCAAATTTAAGAAATAAATAAATAAATAAATAAAAAATAAAAATTTGCCTTGAAATAAACAGATTAGTGATGTTTATGTGCTAGCACTTTATTAATTATGTGTCCTAAATGTATTTAAACTTAGGCATTTAATTTAGATTTATAGGGATAATTTAGATTTGTAAGATTAGTTATTATGCACTAAGCACAGAAAATGCCAACTGTTTTTCATAGGCAATATTTATTGAAGTATAAAGAGAAAAATCTGTAGAATGTAATTGCCCTTGAGCATAGCTTGAGAGCTGACAGGGAAGTACAGGAGTAGGGTGGACGCATCTCACCTCACAAGGTGTTCTCATCTCTCACAGACGATAATTTTGTCCTCCTCTTGCTGTTCATTTAAATAAAAACTAGACATTGCACCATGAATGAGACACACACCCAAGCACCGTGGAGGGTGCTGCCTGGGGCTGGGTCTACACCAGCCTGAAGGCTAAAGGACAAGTGGGGCCAGCAAGGAAGGATGAGTGCTGGACTGGGAGTATGGTCCCTACTCTGACCCTGACGTGGCTCAGGCCTGAGTAAATCATCTCACTTCTTTGAGCAGATCTCAGAGCAGAGAGGGGTTGGGACTAGGCATTTCTGATGACCTCTCTTGCCCTGATGTTTGATGGATCTAGAAATGTGGCCCCATCTCCACATGGGGCATGGTCACTCAGATCTCACCGCCTGTAGGGTGCCAAAGCTGTGATTTCCCAAATGTCTTTCTCCCATAGTCTATCCTGTAGTCCTGGAACTACAGCTTTCAAGGGGCCACACTGCACAGCCAGGTGACCCTTGGGCACTGGGCCAGACAGACCTCTCTTCAAGTGAGGACAAGCCCAAGCCTCAGGGGCCCAGAAAGAGGGCAGAGAAGGCCAGCTCTGTGCTGGGGGCGTCGATGGTCCTTTGGTGAGACAAGACTTCCAGCTCCCAGGAGCTGGGTTTGGACAGCCCTGGTCACACCTGGGGGGCCATGAAGGATGCCTGGGTCCCACTGGGACCCAGGACAGTCAAACAAACCAGCCTCTGGCCTGTTCTTTGGAATCCAGGAAATAGCTCTCATGCTCTAGCCATTTCTCAGGATTTATAGACATGATGAATCCCAATAGGATGGAGAGAGGGAGCACCTGGGAGCTGGAATGGGAAGTCTACCTCCCAGTCTAATTTTCATGATGATGATGGCAACAATGACAATAGCAGCTGCCATTTTTGATGGCTCATTAAGAGCCAAACACTCTAAATAGATCTTTTCATCTAATCCTCTTCAGTATGGTATTGTGAACCCCACCTGACTGATGAGGATGTCTCAGAGAGGTTTAGCATCATCTCCAAGGTCACACAGCTAGAAAGAAGCAGAACAGGGATGCAGATCTGTCTGACCTCAAGCTCTTTCACCTGCTCCAGGCTGCCTTCCTAGCTGGTCTCCCTGCTCCCTGTCTTGTCCCCCGTTAAATCTTCCATTCTATAGCCAATGTGAGCTTTCCTATATGCAAACTGGGTTCCCTACTCCAGAATCTGCAATGCCTCTCTGCTATTCCAGAATGAAGTCTGACCTCCACGTTTGGGTGCTGAACGGTCTTCCCAGTCCAGCTGTGGCCCTTTCAGCTTCCTCTCCTGCCTTCTTCTGCCCCCACCACCACCCTAAACAATGAACCATTGCCCAAACCTGACTTGGTGTTTCATTTTCCTGCCAAAAAAGTAGTTTCCCCCTCTGTGCTGGCAACAGGGCTCCATTCATGACTCTCTAAGCTCTCCCCTCATCTCCCTGCTTTGTTCTCTGTCTCATCTGCTGTGTCAGGGGACCACAAGCATTTTCTGTAAAGGGTCATATAGTAAATATTTTAGGCTTTAGACCATATTGTCTCTGTCTCAACTTCTTGACTTGGCTAGCCTGGCTATGTTCCAATGAGACTTTATGGACACTGAAATTTGAATTAATATAATTTTCACATGTTATAAAATAGTCTTTTGATTTTTTTTCAACTATTTTTTTACGAAACTTACATATTTGCAAAATTTAAAAGTACTTTTACCTTGCGGGCCATACAAAAACAGATAGTGAGCTGGATTTGACTGGCAGGCCATAGCTTCCCACTCCTCTCAATTGTGAGCTCCTTAAGAACAGAAACTCTGTCTCATTTATCTTTGTGACTCTGGGCACTCATCAAGGTACTATTGAATGAATGAATGAACTTACTGCCTACCACATGCTGGGAACACAGCAGTGAGCCCCCAGCCACCTGCTGCTTCAGCTGTTGGAGAAGCTACTGGAGACAGAGAGGGTGGAAGAGCGATGACTTCTCTCCTGAGTCAGTCCTCCAGGCTCCCATTAGTGCCTCCCATCAGCCAAATCGGACAACGAGCTTGCTAGCAAGGGAGAGACAGCGTTCAGCTGTCCAGTCCTTGAATATGAAATTGAGAAGGGGAGAGTGGGAATGGAGCTGATAGCAAACTGGAGAATGCTAGCACCGTCCACCTCCTGAGCGCTCAGCATCCATTCTTACCCCTCCACCATGTTCATGAACAGCGGCAGCAGCCTCATGTTTCCAACAGAGGTGATGCACGGAATCCTCCTAAGGGTGGGTGCTTTCTCCATCCTGTCACAGAAAGAGGAGACGCTACGTTCTACTGTCCACTCCTGTCATCTCAGCTCATGTGAGTTCTTCCAGTTTTATCACAACTCCACCTGGATATTCTGTAACTTAAAAACTGCATTTATGTTGACTCTTTATAAGCATGCCATATATATAATAGTAGAGGAAAAGTATGGGAAAAATAAATGTTTGTACATATAAAGCAAAAACCCCAAATATTCATAACTGCTATAGTCCTTATTTCTGTAAGTGGCCAAGAGACTATAGGTAAAATTTATAACTTTCTTCTTCCATCACCCATTTCCTTTTCCTTTTGTTCTCCGATAGTGCTCTGCAGAGTTATTTACCTTGTGGGTAACTTAAATCTTCTGCCTAAAAAGGTTTGTTTCTGTAATGTGTCTGCCTTTATTGGTTTGATATGTAGTATTTCATGTTATTTTATTTCTGGATATAGAAGTATTAAAATATTCCCCTATATTCCAAACAAAGATACCCCTGCCCCAGCCTGCTCTTGATAATCAGGATCAATCATCCGTCCAGTTCAGTAACACTTTTATTTGCCCATTGGTGACAGTATATATGAGGAGCCCAAAGTGGCTAGATGGCAATCTTAGCTCCAAGTCCAAAGGAACAATTGCTGTGTTCCCTAGAGGAAACCTTTCTTCTTTGGGAACTAATAAATTTTAACAATCTGAGTCAAAAATTATAGGAACAAAAAGCATAAAAAATTGGTTCCTGGACCCGTGAATCCTGGCTAGTTCACAGAATGTACCATATCCTGCTGCTGGTCCACATCTTCTAGGATTCCACCCAAAACTTTCATGTGTTGCTGTACTTGAGTCATCCACAGGCCATTGGGTCACTCAGTCAGGGTGGCTGCTTCAGAGAGATGCAACGAATACTGTGACTTCTGCAGACATGAACCCATTGCTCACAACTTCTGCTCTAAAATCAATTCCTTAGACAGAAGTGATGCAGCATGGGACATCATGACGATAAATAAGGCATTTGATAGGTCCATCTAGAGGGGCTGACCAAAACATTAATGTCCATTGCTTGAAGATAAATTTCTGTCCCATCCTTGATGAAAGGGATATAAAGGAATCAAGCTGTCCCCAAGTGACTGGCTGCTCATCACAGGAAATGGTGCTGTATTAAGCGCTCTGTGTTGGGCTCTGTTATTGAAAGGTTGAGTACTCATTGGTAGCTGTAGCTATACCAGAATGGGTAAGAGAAAGTTCACATTGCGAAGCATTCATCATCTGGCCACTTAGTACCTGGGGACATTTCAAGTCTAAGAGCCTGCAGAAAAAGTCCAGTTCACACCCACAGGATGTATCACTCTGTTCAATGTCTCATTGAGGACACCCTCCGCAGTGGTACACTTCACACTCTGTCACTCAAAGAGGTTGAAAAATACCTCCTCCCCAAACCTCCCTTTTATTAATCCTCCCACTTTGTACTTTCCAGATCCTTAATCAGGCCAAATTTTAGACTGAACCCATAAATTAGTATAGATCTTTTCCTCTGGCTATTTCTCCATCCAAGCAAAGTAAACAAACAGAAGTACCATTTGGAACACTTCAAGTTTCTGCCTTTCAGGGACATTTCTGAGTGGGCTATGCTGCTGCAGCTGCCAATTCCACTGGTGCCAGTCTGTCATGTAGAACAATCTGTGAGCCAAGTCCAAATGCTTCCTTCTTCAGTTCTTTATCTCGGAAAACTTCACATGAGATGAAGCAGATGTGTGTGCAGTGGGATGAGCCCCATACTTATGCAACTTACTTGTGTCCTTAAGACTTGATTGAGCATAAACTTGTATAGACTACTTCCACTGGATGAAGGATTGCTGCTGAAAAAGACTTACCTTCTGATTTGTTCGGTCAGATAACATCTACCTCATGATGGGCACCTCTGGTTCAACAACGACTTATTGTTCCATGTGTGGGTGGTCAGTCTCTACTGGGGCCCTGTAACAAACCAGGATTTCATTTCAAATAGGGGAATAATCTGCAGAAAAGGGCAGTTTCTTATTTATTAAAAAACTAAGAGTAATTTCTATGAATCTCCTAGGGCTGCCAAAGGCTTATTAGAACATCCCTGTTTGTCATATAACATTGATTACCATTAGATATGTGATTTAAAAAGCCCTGGTGGCAAAGCACCTTGAACTGCAGCCTAGACCTGCTAGAGAATCTTTCTTGTCAGAGAATTTAGGGGTCACTATATTAGATAAGAGCATACCACACAAATGTGGTATGTACTGTCTCCAAAAACCAGAGGTTGTTACGCTTTCTTGGAGATAGATGATGTAACGTACAAGAAATTTTCTTTCGTCATAATTAATATATCCCTACATTCCCCATACTACTGGATTAGAGAAACTTCACCAAGGTGACGAGCTGGTTAATGTTCATGGGATATATCTCCTACCTTGTGGCATGCCTGTGATTTACTAAGGCATCTAAGTTACTTTCTACTTCCTGATTAACATTTCTAATCAGCATCATGTCATCAGTTCTGTGAATCAGCATGATATCTTGTGAGTAATAAAAATGATCAAGAGGCCTCGTACTAGATTTTGACAGATCATAGGAGTTTAGAAAGTCACATGACAAGGTAAGGTGTATTGCCATCCCTTCCAGGATAAAGTCAACTGGTACTGGTTTCATTGCAAATTAATATAGAGGAGAAAGCATATGTCAGCTGCAAATAGTGCAGGAGAAGTGTTTTTCAAGTGTCAGAGGCAGTATTGATTTCAACAGCAGCTTCAATTGGATTTCATTACATGATGCATTTTATGATAACTCATGGCAATTTTTTAAAATGTGTATGCCTGCTGCATTGGCTAAACAGGCCAGCCAAATGGAATTGTAATAGTAACTACTACTCCTGAGTTTTTATTATTATAGGCTCTTCAAAAGGAAAGTTAGTTTTCTTAGATAGAGGAGGCGAGGCTGCTTCTGATGATAAAGGAGCTTCGGAGATCGGAGGGCAAAGTATTCATATTTATGAGCATTCTCATGCCAATTCTCATAATCCTCTACTTCCCAATCAATGCCTTCACTTTCAAATATGAGAATTGACAAAGCTATATACCCAACTAAAATCTGGAACTCACATGAATGAATTTTGAGTCTGATTTTCAGATGTATCTGCTGTATGGCTACCAAAGATAAGAGATTCTTACAGAATCATCATAGGAAGTGTCCAGTTCTGTGACCATGCTTTGAACTGATAGTCTAAAGTCCTGAATGTGATTTTTTTTTTTGTAAACTCTTCAGTACCATCACAACCATAACACCCCATATTCCTTGTTAAATAGTCATTGATACAACCAGAATGGTCATATTAGCAGTACTTGGTCTACTTAATCCTTGCCTTCAATTGGAATTTCATTCCAGGCAACCACAGGTGGTAATTTAATGACACGACATCTCAAGTAGTATCCGAATCCCATTTTTCACTGGAAATCAGGTTATTCATTGGTGTTCAGCCTATATAAGTCAGAAAACCAATAGCCAAATCCCATTCTTGATGCTTTGCTTTCTAAGATAACTCCTGGTGTCAAGTGCTGTAACATTCAGGGTTCATAGAGTGGAACAACAGAAATTTCACACTTGGGAGATTTAATTCAGGGAACTGGCTATAAATGGTTAAGAAGGAGAAAAAGGAGGAAGTAAAGAAACGCAGATATCAGTAGCCAGGAAGCTGCCACTATTCCTGGAGCAGGAAGAACAAAAGGGAGGGGTTGCCATTAGCAGAGATCAGAGCTGCACTCACCACTGACTATGGCAGAGATTTGCTGTTGCCTCCACTTCAGCTGCAGCCTGGGACCCCACTGCTACATGAACCTTCTGTTGCTGCCAGGACCACCAAAGAAGAAGGAGCTTCTTTCTGTTGGAAATGGCAGAAAGAAAGAGAGAGAAAGAAGAAGCAATGACATCTCCCCTCCTCCCATTGTCCTCCTTCTAGAGCTCTCATTGGTCAATGCTAAGTACAAGTCACATGGCCAGAGATCTGGAGAATGGAGGCAGGAGAGGTCCAGAAGGACACAAGAGGGTAGGAAGGGAGTAGAGAGAAAATAGCAAATAGACAAATGATATGCACAGTGGTTTAGATCTTGGACTTTTGTAATAAAAATAAATATATTTAAAGCCCACCTCTATTACTTGCTAGCTTTGTGACCTCTAGCAAACACTTAAGCTCTCCTAGTATTAGCAAATTGGGAGATAGTAACATCCATTCCGTGGGATGATTATATGAGGATTAAATGAGATAAACTGTATAAGACTGGTCTAACCCATAGCTTTTATATAACAAGCTTCACAATGGAGCCTTCTACTATTGGATCCACTGTCATCTCACATTTCACTCTATAACCTTAAACAAGTGCCTCGAGTTCTTGAAGGCTCTGTTTGTTTCTCATCTTTTAAATGAATGAGGTTGGACTAGGGGCTCTCTAAGGCCCTACCAGTTTTGACGAGCTGTCTGGCTGGGAATCATTCCTTAAATGAAATGGACAGAGTGGGTCAGAAAAGAGAGTTGGAAGAAGGATCTGGCTGCTGAGAAAGAGCACAGGGGAAGCATCAAAGGGTGGGGGCAATGGTCTGGCTGTGACTGAGTGTTCTGAGCTGTGTCCTTTGCTGGAGAGCACATTTAAATGGCAAACAAATCATATCTCAGTGCCCTTAATGTTTCTTATAACCCTTGGCTAATGTCACCCCTGGCAATAACAACTGTGGTCTTTATACCCTTTGATATGCTCACTCTCAACATTACTCAGACAACAAGAAAGTGCATGTTCTGCACACCATGGAAGGGAAGAAAAACAACCTCTTATTAAATCCATCATGTAAACTCTCAAGCCTTCCAGGAGTCTGAGCACCTGAGCTTTGAGAGTCTTCCTTGGGGTTGCACTCATGAGGCTTGTTGAGACTTAGGTATAGGGGCTGGTTGAGTGGTTAGGAGCCTGATAAAAGGTATGGGGATTCTGAATCAGGCAGAGATGGGTTTGAGGTTCTGCTTTGTCACTGATGACTTAGGCCATTTGTTAACTTCTCTGAGATTCAGTCTCTTTATGGTTAAATTGGAATAATGCTAATAGTTTCTGTTTGTGTCCACTCAGTATCTCCTCTCACTCTGCCTTGAGAAAAGTATTCAACCCTAGCTACCCAGACCACACAATTCTGGCAGGATAGCCAATCACAGCCTTTACTTATTTCCTTAAATAAAGGAGATAAAAGGTCTAGGCTGGACCAATCAGTGCCTACTCCCTACGCACATGAGACATCCAAGTAGTATGTGATTAATTCAATTCCTTTCTAAGATTATATATTATGGATGTGGGAGAGAGCAGCTCGCTTCCCTCTACAGTCACCAAGTGGGATGAGACAAGCTTGGAGCTGTCCATGGTTATGATTCTACTCCCTCTGCTGCTTCAGAAGTTCAGCAGCAAAGGGAAAAGAGGAGGCATACACACAGAAAGAAGTCTATTAAGCAAAGTCCGAGAAACAGAGAGAGAGAAAGAGACCCAATGACCTGATTAGAGTCTGTGAATATAGCTTTGCCTGAGGCTATGTGTCTGCCTTTTCCTCAGATCTATGAACCACTAACTTTCCTATAAGGTTAATCCGGTTTGATTCGGATAACTATTGTTTTCAACCCTAAATTCCAAGTCACACACCTCCTACTTCCCAGGTATGTTGCCAAGATTAAACGAGATACTTTAGGTAAAGGGCTCAGAACACCTCATTTTACATCCTCAACAAACACTGGCTTTTACTACTGTTGTTTGTGCAATCACACGTGAGTTTGTCTCATCCATCCACCATGAGTTCAGTGAAACACGATTGGGTTCAACTCACACAGCAGGAACTCAACACCTGTTTGCTGAATTGATCTAGACCATGAAAAATTCCTAAGAAGAGAACATAGACGTCATTCTGGGAGAAGGCACAAAGGTTTGGCGGAGGGCAAGGACATACACTCACTTGGAGCTGCTGTCCCTTTGCACCCCTTCCCAAAGGAGCCTGACAGATTCCCCATATCCTTATCAAGCCCAACTTCTTCTGAAGGAGACAGGAACGGCTGAATTATTCCAGTCAAGAGGATGGTATAATTGCACAAATAATTTGTCATCTTCTATCTCTGGCTGGAGCAGCTGGGTCTGGTGTCCACTGGGGTCCCATATTTGTGTAAGTGGTGCCACATCAGTGCTTTCATAGTGTTTCCATCCCCAGGATGTAGACAGTTCTCCACTTAAAATTACGTTTTTTTCTCTGGCCTTGATAACTGCAGTCGGTGCAGTGCCCAACTGGAGTCCCTCAGCTCCTTCTCCCACTTCATATGGAAGGAGGAGGCTCAGAACAAGTAAGTGACTGGGACCCTTCAGATTCAACCCACTTGTTTTCATAGAAGAGGAACCAGAGACCCAGAGAGTTCAAGGGACTTGTCCACAATCATGCAGTAAAGTTGGAACTAATAGCAAACAATAGCTTTCCCAGTACCCCAGTACCCCAAGTCAGAATTTATCAAACTCTCTATTCATTCATCCATTTGTTCAATAAAAATTGAGTTTCTACTGAGAGCTCTTGGGACCTGGAAGCAAAGAAATCAGAGAGAGTTCAAGTTTCCTGGGGCTCCGGGCTAGTCCTCTGTGCCCCACTGCTTTCTGTGTCTCTCTTAGATCAACTACAGCCATTTGATTTGGGCTGTGTTGAGGAAAATCAAGTTCATCTCCTCACTTTGCTAGGAGCTTCTCAAGTCACACCCACATTATCCTTTTCTATGTTCCCTGGGACCAGCTTGGCTGTCAATAAGCGATATGAATCAAAAACCCAAATGGGAGCAGATTTTGGAGAGGGATCAAGGAGTTTGACATTAAAAGGCTTAATCCCATCCCCATGGAATCATTAAATGAACCAACATTTATAACCCCCTGGCATCCACTGGGGATCACTGTGTGTGTCCTATCATGGTGCTCACTGCCCCACTCCAGCTGCAGGAGAGTGTCTCTTCAGGAAAGAATGAGTTCCAAAATGCCCATCATTTCCTCCAAGGTCAGGTCTTGGAACATGGCAAGTGCTCTGGAAATGTCTGATGAAGAGAGAAGATGGGATGAGTAGGCGAGTATCTAGTTCTTCTCCTTTTTCATATTCCTTTCAGGCCAGCCATTGCCAATTTGGAGAATGAGAGGTTTGGACACAGCAGTGTAACAAGGCAAACCTTGATTTGGCATTTAATTGCATGGAGTACATTGCTTGATGTAGATTGTCATATGTCAGCCTCTAGCCAAACTGGTGAGGTAAGCACTATTATTATTTCTGTTTTATAGGTGAAACTGGGGCTCAGAGAGCTTTAGCAATTTGCTCAAGGTCACACACCTATTGAGTGTCACATAGAAGGAGCGAGAGTGTCCTTAAAATACAACCAATTAGATTACATCACTTACCTGCTTACAACATCCCAATGACCTTCTATTGTTTTATGACAAAAGCTGAACCCCTCAGTATAACCTCTGAGGCCCTGCCTTGACCTGACCTCTTCTTCCTTTTTGATCGTGTCCCTCCTGCTCATTCTTTTGCTCACTCTGGCCCATTTCTTTTTCTCATCACTCTGAGTTCTCTGCCACTTCAGGACCTTTGTACCTACTGTTGCCTCTGCCTGGAACACTCTTCCCAGCTTTGTCCATGACTCTTTCTTATAACTCAGGTCTTAGTATATATGTTCCCTCCTCTGAGAGGCTTTCTTTGACCTAAGTCAGCCTCCCTATCACCACCTGAAACACCACCTGGTGTATTTCCATCATTGTATATTTCACTGTTTATTCATTGTCTGCCTAGTCTACCAGATTGTGAGTTCTAAGAGAGAAGGAACCATATGAATTCTGTCTCTCCATGTCTCTTTCACTGAATAATGTCTGATAGATGCCAGGTACTTATAGCAGTTAGTTATTGCTGTGTAACAAACCAGTCCAAAACTCAGTATGTAAAACAATACTTTACTCTCACTTATTTCAGTTTGGTTGGAGGTCAGCTATGTGGACTGGACTTCACTGAATGGTTCTGCTTCAAGCTGCAGGTCTGGCTGGGCTTATCTCCTCGCTGTGGATTGAGCTCAGGCCTGCCACTAGTATTGCTCATCCTACTAGACCACTGGCCTAGTCAGGGCATATTTTCCTCATTTTGATGGCAGGAATGGAAGAGAACACATGGAAACATGTCCTGGGGCCCAGACTTAGCCCTGGGGCACTGTCACATCCCAAAGCAAGTCTCATAGTCTGTCCCTTATGTTAAATAGGCAGAAAAGTATACTGTGCCTCTAGTTGGAGAAACCATAGAACCACAGAGCAAAGGACATGAAATCCATGGAATCAGGGAAGGGCAAAGAATTGGCCCTAAGAATGTAATCTACCACATTTCTTAGATATATGTTGGTTGAATGAATGAAAGTGTCAGAGCTGGGACTCATGTCTAGGTCTCTCTTGAACCAAGTCCCTGAGCAAACATCTGTCTTCTCTGGGCTCAGTCTCCTGATCTATGCAGTGAGGAGATGGTACTAGGCGCTTTTTAGGAGTCCATTCCAAGTTTAACACCATTAGGCTTAATATCCTTCAGTTTCAATCACTGTTGCTCAGTGGCACCTAGGCCACTGGCCTAAACATCTGCATTCTGAACCCAGTGATGCCTTGGGTGTGGCCTATACCAACCTCCATCTGACAGGCCTGGACCCCACCCAGCAGGTTCTCATGATCACAACAGTGATTGCTGTACATTGCCCCAAATGCAGACATTGTCTCTGATCTTCACAGCCACCTTGAGAGGAGGGTAATACCAAGCCCACTTGACAGAGGAGAGAACTAAGGCTAAGAGAACTGAGGGTCATTGCTCAATATCATAGAGCTAGAAAACAATCTGTGTCAGGACTAGAACCCAGGTCACTCTGACTCCAAAGCCAGTGCTCCTGTAAACTCCACAGCAATGCCAGCCATCTAAACCTGAAGTACATAGCTGTTTGAAACTCTCTCAACCCAGAACCCGGCCACCTTTCCAACACCCACCCTAGCCAAACTCAGATCCCTTTTGAGGCACAGGGCCAGCATGCAGTAATCCAGTAGGAAACACTGCTGGATGCATCCACGTCTGTTAACTCTTCACAGGCTGGGAGACCACTTCAAGAAAAGGGAAATGCATTAAGCATACCTCCTACTCTCTTCCTGGGGTGGGAAGAGGGACTCTGCCCAAGGATGTCATTTTCAGCTTTTCAAAGTGAACAATGCAGCTTTCTTGAGCTGGGTTTATCCTCTTCAGGTCTTCTCTGTAGGGGGTTGAAAGAAAAGTGCTTTCCTTGGGCTTCCAACACATGCCTCTCCTCCCAGAAGACAGAGAAACCCCTGCTGCTTCAGTATCTTCCCTTCTGCTCCCTTCTGATTCCTTTCCCATCCCATCCCTCACCCTGGCTTGTGGTCTCCTCTGACACTCCCATTTCAGTCCTTTGAATATTTGAGTTCCCTCTTGTTCTTCTTATCTCTGCCTCTCTCCTCATTGCTTCCTCTTTCAGATCCATTAGCTGTGCAAAGATGAAGTTTTTTTGAAAACTTGTCAGAAAGAGGCACTCAAGAACCTCTTCCTTTGACTCAGCCAGCTTTGTAAAAGGGAACTTTGCAAAAGGGTATTTGCAAAAGGACACTTTGCAAAAGGATGACTTGGAAGGATCATGGGTGTGTCTGGGTTCCAGGTCTTCTTAGCTCTGGAGGAGGTGAAATCAGGACAAATAACCACTAGCAACCTCTGAACTTCTCTAATGCACTTCAAAGGGCTTCTCTACCTATTAGTGTTGCCAGCATTGTGTTCCTAGGGTCTCGGCTATGCTGCAAGAAAGAATTCAAGGCCACAGCACAAGTTGAATAAGCTGGCAGAAAATTTATCAAGTACACAGGCAGAAGGGCATGTAGGCATTCTTTCAAGAAAATAGGTGAGAGGTGCCAGCACTGTGGGGGAATCTGGTTTTTTTTGGCTTGCGCAGGCACCAGAAATCGAACCCAGGTCTCCAGTATGGCAGGCAAGAACTCTGCCTGCTGAGCCACTGTGGCCCATCCTGGAACAATCTGCTTTCATAGACTTTTGTTCCTTTTGTAATTTTTATTAACTATTTTATCCCTTCTCTTCTTCCTTCTTTGTGGATGCTTGATCCTAGATGAGTCACTCCACAGGGTCTGTTGACCCCAGGTGCTATTTATTGCTTAGTGTTACTTACTTCTTCTCCCTGCTCCTTGTTCAGGGCTCATCCTCCTACCTTCCCTTCTCTCCAGGGTGGTGCCTGGTGGCAGATGGTGCACTGGGTGGGACAGCTGCCTTTGGGTGTCTTGCATTGGTGGGTAGCCCCAGGCAGAGTGCATGTGCAGGACAGCCTCTCCTGACTTTGATTAACTGTCCTTGCTCAAGGGTTTCTTTGGTAACTTCTCTCTGTTCTCAGTTCCCTGCTCTAGCCTGCCTCATTAGTACTCAATATGCTATGGACCCCACATGAGAAACTTGTTGGACTGGTTAGACAGGTTTTATTCCCATTCCAATTGGTGGAGTCCCAAGAGGGGTATTAACTAGCTCAGGAACGAAGGGAAAGTAAAAGGTAGAGTTTGGACAAGAGTGAGGTGCCCTAGCTCCCTAATTTTTCTACCTTCAATGCAATTGTCTCTGGTCTGATGGATGGAGAGCAGATGGAAAGCCAGAAACACCTTGTCCCCAGCCAGCTGGTATACTCTTTGTATAGTCCCTGCCCTGTCCCAGTCCTGGCCCACTGTGATCATTGGTTTCTCTAATCCTGACCTGATCATGGAGCGGCTGCTGAGAAAACATATTTGTTAAGGACTAGCAGCTCTGCCAGGCAGTTTTCTGCAGCTAAGTCTGTCGGCAGGAAGCTCTGCTAGATGAATCAGTGTCTGTTGAATCTGCAGATGGTGGGGTGGCCTGAGTTGGCAGGAGTCCAGGAGACAACTGAGAAAGGTCTTTTGCAGAACAGGAAAATTCAGGTAAACTCTCTTTCTACTCTAGTCTTCTCTTTCTGGAGTGGGAAGAGGAAGCCTGCCCACAAATGTATTTTCTGCTCATTCTAAAACTGAACAGGGTGGGCCATGGTGGCTCAGCAGGAAGAATTCTCGCCTGCCATCCCAGAGACCCAGGTTCGACTCCCGGTGCCTGCCCATGCAAAGAAAAAAAAAAAACACAACTGAACAGTCTCATTGGCTCCAGCATGTCATCCAGCCCTTCTCCCACCTTCTGCCACCCCACTCCCTCTCCCTTTCTCTCAAGGATTGTACCTCTACCTTTCTAAAGCCCCACCCCAGCCTCCTGGTCCCTCATTTGCTTCTTGAGGATGTCAGTTGGCTTCCCCTAACACTGGGGAAATGGAGGCCATGAAAAATAAACTCCCTTTCTCCTTAGCTACTGCTTTTTACCCATCTCAGGAGTATCTCATCCATCTACCACCTTTCTGCTGGAAGTATAATCCTCTAGTCATTCTCTGGATCCCACCCTCTTCCACCTCTATGGTGGCCGAGCTCTCGCCAGTTTCCTCTCTTTATCTCATTTTGTAGTTACTCCACCTCAATGACCCAAACCTCTCCTATCCTCTACATTACCATAAATCCTTTGGAACTTTCCTGGCCCTCCAGCCACTTCTCTTCTTCTTATCAGTAGCAATTGTTTGAAAACATGGTCTTGGTTCTCCATTTGCATTTCCTGACTATTCCTGAAACCTGGGTAATACATTCCCCAAGCATGCTTCTGCTGAAAACTACTACACTCAAATGTCTTGTCTTTTAAAACATTGCAGTAGAGCCTGTTGATACCCCACTTCATATACCTTTGGGTCATCCTGAGTTGTCCTGCAGCAGCAGGAGATTCTTGGTCTTCCCCCTTAAATGGCCATTTCTTCCTTCTGCTCTGGCTGTAGGCTTTCTCTGGCACCCTGGCACTTTGCTTATCTGTAAGCAGGTACAATTTTGGGGTACAGGAGATTTAGTACATCCCAGGACAACCCCCCAACTGTGCGGATGAGAGTCAGTGGATAAGTGCCTCAGTCTCCCCAGCTACCAGGATGGTGATTTTGTGGTGTGTTTTCCATGGTTCCTAAGAGGTGCCCAGTGGGATTGAACACCAGTTGCCCACAGAGTTGCCCACTAATCAGCATACCCTTTATTGGCTTTTTCCCCTTCCCTGAATCACTCTTTGCATTTCTTCACTTGTAATTCCTGAATCACTTCCTGAATCACTACCAGAACCCAGATCCTTCTCTAAATGTCTGCTTTAGAGGTACCCACTCTAAGATAAATATTTTCCTCACTATCTTGATTCGCCTGAGCTGCTATCACAAATACAGCACAAGGATTTGGCTTAACAAGAATGTGTTGGGTTTATGGGGTCAGAAGTTAGAAGTTCAAAATCAAAGCATCTTCAGGGCCATTCTTTCTCTCAGAGTCTGTAGCATTCTGGTGTTGGCTTGCTGGCAGTCCTTGGGGTTCTTTGGTTTTCCTGTCACATGGTGATGTCCTTTCCTTTCTCTTCTGGGTTTCTGATTCTTGATTCCCCATATGGCTTTCTTTTTGTAAGGCCTCCAGTAATCTGAATGAAGACCCATCCTCATTCAGGTAGCTACACCTTAACTAAAAATAACAACTTCAAATGGTTCTAGTGAACCTTTGTGGCTTCATACCCACAAAGACGTGGATTAAGATTAAGAACTTGTGTTTTTTGGGATACATAATTCAACCTACCACCTATTCTACCCCTCCCCAAGAGAAGTAAGTGCTCTTCTGTCCACTAGGGCACTTCTCATGACAGGGTCTCTCTCCTGTGCAAGACCTGAGCTTCTCAAGGGACAGGTGAGCTCTTATTCTTTTGTGTTCCTAATGCAGTACTCCAGTAAAGAGATGTACATCTCCAGGGTTCCTAAGCTAGTGGACAAATCCTGTAAGGAGGTCTGTGCCAACATGTCTGGCCCTGCCAAAGCCAACTTTCTCCTACCCCATAAGAACACTTATAGCTATAGGCCACCACCCCATCCCAGAGACCCTTTACTTGCTCATCCCATTCCACCCTCCAAAGCACAATCATCTCTATACAGTCCAGGATTTCTTCTGGCTAGGAAAAGTCCTCAGACTCAGCAGGTTATTCCAGCTCCAGTTAATTAAAGGTTAAAGAACAGAGTTAAATGCTGTTACAATATAACATAATTCAGTGCCTCTTCTAGAAAATGTTACTCTGGAGGGATGGATGTGTCCCACCTGGACTCTAGGGCTCATTCAGATGCACTCAAACTACTTCCTGCTCTCAGTGGATGAGAGCAGCCCTGGGAGACAATAATTCGAACACATCAATTTATTGAGCCCACTTGCATGCATCGGAGTTTCCAGCAGGAGGAATTAAATCATTGTTGAGGAATTGAAGTGGCTGCTGCCAAGCTGAGTATGGCTGAGTTGCGCAGATCATGCCTGGCTTTGATCTCCATCGGGGGACAAAATACTCTGACCCCAACCAGAATAGTCAGGTGAATCAAACTCAGCATTTTGGTCCCATGAAAGACCATTTTTTCTCCAGATGAGAAAACTGACACCACACACACTGAGCCAATGACAGTCCTGGGACTCTCAGCCTGATTCCAGATAGATCTTTCGCAACCCATACTGAAGTGCGGCAGGGTAGGAATCATGCTGAAAAAATAAATCAACAAAAGACATCTGGACCTCATCACAGGTTATATTATGAGGGGCCTGGAAACCCAGGGCTCTGAGATCTGGTGCTGGCCACCCCTCACCATGTCACCTCCCTTCTCTTGGTTTGTTTTCCTGTCTGTACAAGGAGGAGGCAGGTGATCTCTAAGGGTCCTTCCATCTATCAAAATATGTTACTTTGGGCCCCAGTTTCCCCATCACTCAAGTGGACACAATGCTCTGCTTCCTAGGATGTTGTGAGGATCAGGTGAGGTCCAGAGGAAGTTCCACAGCATGCATGTGTGTAATAAACCCTCCAACACTGTTGTTCCCAAGACAATGCTTGCATCAGGGACATATCTGAGTTGATGGAAAAAGCAGAGGGGAAACTGATGTGTCGTCCCCAGCCAGGCAGTTCTGTAGCCAGGGCTATAATGTCTGCAATCCCTAGAATGCCACCTGTAGAGTGGAGAGTTTCTAACGCAAGGTCCCTTGCACTGCCCCAGTAAGCTAGATGGAATCACAGTCTCAAGTTACTCATTCAAGGGAGAATTGGGAGTTCTGGGCTGTAAGTAAAGAGCTCGAGGAGAAGGAGAACAAGGAATACAAGGAGCAGAGCAGGAGGAAGACTGGCTACATTTTGTGGTACAAATGCCAAAAAGTGTGAAGTCTGGGGTCAGAAACACCTGAAATAAAATGCTGGCTCCACCACTCATTAGTCGAATGACTGAGGGAAAGTTACTCAGTTTTCACATCAGTACAATGGGAACGAGGATAGTAACTCTCTCATTAGGATAAGGTTGGCAAATAGCTTAGCACTACATCTGGCCCTGGGTGCTTTCTAGCAGAGGGAGTGACCATGGCAGGAGAAGTCCCTGCACATTTACAAAATGATGTGTTTCTCAATGGGCAGATGTAGAATCCATCTGACTGTGGGTACAGGAGGAGAAAGGCCTGTGGATTTGGAGCAAAGCTGATCGGTTGTCCCAAGATGAGAGAAACCTGAAAAGGCACAGACATCCAGATTATACAAATGAAGGAATGCAGGTAGCAACTCCTTATTATGTTAATGAGAGCAAGGATTATTCATATAAGTGTAACAGCCAATACATCATTTGGGAGAAAATTTACAAGTCCATTTACTAATTGTAGCTATAATGAATATTGTAATAAGAAGCTGAAGGCAAATTTCATCCAACAGATCAATCAGGAAGAAATCTAATTGTAGAATCATGAATGAATAATTGTCATTTGTGTGAGAAAATGAATGTAAATGTTAGAGAAATGGGAGAGGAGAATTTACATTTATTCAGCCTGACTGTGAATTACTAACCAGTCTTTGTCCATGGCTATGTTTTGTCTCCTTTGCCCAGCAAGACTGGGAATAGAAGAGCTTGGGACTGAGGGTGAGGGAAGCTTTCCTTCAGTGTTTCTGGGCTACTATGATACATACCAGGGACTAAGGTCTGCAAATCTTGAAGGAAGGATTCTCTTTAAAATGAAAATACACACACATATTGGTTATGGAAATTGTAAAATCCTTATATGGGAGCCATGTCTGGAAGAATCCCTTGATATAATTAGGTACATCCCTCTCATTTTAATGATGTTGCCCAGAGGTGACTTGCCCAGGTTTCCCTACTCCCTTACCCCACATTGCTTTTCCCACCATAGCCTGATGACTTTCTCTGTACATATGTGGTGGTCTAAATAACTTGCTGAATAGGTGCAATGGGCTGGACCAGATGATTTCTTATTTCCTGGGCTTTTCCCATGTCCTGACACCATCAACTGGAAGCTAACAGACTATCCTCCTGGGCCTGACCTGAGCAATGCAACCTCCCTCTGCCCTTTGGCTTTAGGGGGCCTCTGTCCATGGTCCTGAAATGGAGTTTGAGCATTTCAAGATATGAGTTCTCACCTTGTTACCTATTCTGTCCCCAGTGCTTGGAATAAGAATGGAGAGTCTGAGGGCTGGATAATAACTAGTTTTTTTTTTTTTCAGTCCACTTCAGTATTTAATAATTTTTATTAGAGAACTTACGTATTTACAGGACAATCATGCACAAAATGCAGGATGTCCATATATTCCCTGTCATAGTCAAGTTCATGTGTCAACTTGGCCAGGTGGTGCCTGGTCATCTGGTCAGGCAAGCATTGGCCTGTCTGTTGATATGAGGACATTTCATAGACTTAAATCATGATTATATTGGCTGCATCCATATCTGACTGCATTTGTAATCAGCTAAGGGGAGTGTCTTCTGCAATGAGTGATGCTTAATCTAATCACAAGAAGGCTTTTAAGGAGAATTCAGAAGAGACAGTCACTCTTCCTGCTTCAGCCAGCAAGCCTCTCCTGTGGAATTCATCCAGACCCTTCACCAGAGTCACCAGCTTCACAGCCTGTCCTATGGATTTTGGACTCTTCCATTCCCATGGTTGTCCAGCAGCCTCTCCTGAGAGTTTGTTGGGGAACTTCATTGGAGTCACCAGCTTGTGGCCTGCCCTACAAACCTTGGACTCTACATTCTCCCGGTTATGCAAGAGAGACACTTCTATAAATTTTATATTTTTGGATATCTCCTGCTGATTCTGTTTCTCTAGAGAACCCTAGCTAGTACACCCCCCCCCCTTTTTAACACTATACATTGGTGTGGAACATTTGTTACAATTGATGAAAACACATTTTTATCCATGTACTATTAATTATGGTCTATTATGTAACTTAGGGTTCATTGTTCGGGTACTACAGTTTCATGGATTTAAAAAAATATTCTATTACCATATATATAACCTAATATTTCTCTTTTTATCCATATTTAGATATTTCAGTGCTGTTGATTATGCTCACAATATTGTGCTACCATCATCGCCATTCATTACCAAACTGTTTTCATCATTCCAAATAGGAACACTGAACATTTTAAGCTGCCACTCCATAGTCCCTATCTTTGTCCTGACCCCTAGTAGCCTATATTCTAGATTCTGACTCTATCAGTTTTCTTATTCTAATTATTTCTTATCAGTGAGATCATACAATATTGGACATTTGGTGCCTAGCTTATTTCATTTAATGTGATGTCTTCAAGGTTCGCCCACGTTGTAACATGTATCAGAACTTCATTCCTTTATACAGCTGAATAACATTGCATCATATGTATACACCACATTTTGTGTATCCATTCATCAGTTGATGGACACTTGGATTACTTCCATCTTTCAGAAACTGTGAATAATGTCACTATGAACACCAGTGTGCAAATATCTGTTCATGTCATTGCTTTAAATTCTCTTGGGTATATACCTAGCAATGGGATTGCCAGTTCATATGGTAATTCTATACTTAATTCCCTCAGAAATTGCCAATTTATAGTCCCACCAGCAGTGAGTGAGTGTTCCTATTTCTCCTCATGCTTTCCATCGCTTATAATTTTCTGTTTTTTTTTTATAAGAGTAGCCATTCTAATGGGTGTGAAATGGTATGTTATTGTGGTTACTTTATAATTTATAGGCAATAAAGTTGAATGTGCAGGTCAACAACTTTGACCACTATATATACATGTGGATGCAACATCCCAATGAGGCTATGCAAAGTTCCTTCATGCCTCTTTTTGGTTAATCTCTCCCACCTCTCCCTGCTGAGTATTGGATGATATGACAGGGGCAGTACAGAAACAGAGGTTCGGAGTCATGGTTGGTAAACATGGCCTAGCATGGGAATCAGGAAGTCTTCCTGGAGAGGATGAGCTTCAAGCTGAGACACAAAAACAGGTAATAATTAAGCAAAGAGATGGGGAGAAGTAAACTCCAGGACTACATTTTGGGTTGATGCTACTTTGGTGTCTGTTTTATTTTCACTGCTGTTAAAACAAATACCATACAATGGATTGACTTAACAACAGGAATTTATTGTCTCACGGTTATGAGTCTAGGAGAAGTTCTAAATTAAGGCTGCAGCAAGGTGATTGTTGCTCCTTGAAATCTGTGGCATTCTAGGGCTGGCTGTTGGTGATGCTTGGGGTTCATTGACTTTACTGTCACATGGTGATGTCTTCTCCTTTCTCTTCCAAGTTCTGTTTTGGCTGCCAGCTTCTTGTGGCTCTCTCTCTCTCTCTCTCTGGCCTTCTCTATGAGGCCTCCAGTAATATGAATAAGACCCATCCTGATTCAGTTGGCTACACTTTAAAAATAATACCTTCAAAAGATCCTATCAACAATGAGTTCTTATCCATAGGGATGGACTAAGTTTTAAAAAGATGTTTTTGGGGGATACTTAACTCCAACCCACCATAGTATCTTACCATTTTTATCTCTTGGGGCTTTGGAGATGGGGAAAATCTCTTCAGCTCCCTAGGATTACATCTCACTAAGGTGCTATTATATTCAAGCCATCTAGGCTCACAGCTTTGTCTGGGAAAATATTAGTCAATCCTTCATTCCAAGGACCATGGTTTTAGTCTACAGTGATTGCATCAGTAAGGAAAGAGGCAAAAACATTGACCCTCCACCTGTGAACAGGGGGCATTGCACTGGTTTTGTTGAAAAGCAGAGTAAATCACAGCTGCCCACCATAGACCATAAAAGGTTTTCATAAAGATACAAAATGGTTCCTGAGAAATTTAGGGGAAGAGTTGTAGAAACAGCTTGTGTGTGCACACGCACACACATACACACACCTGATCATACACATGGAAGCACAATGACATGCTACCTATATGCAGGCCTGCACTCACACGTTCACATACAGGCACACACACACACACACACAGATGCACATACACATATACAGCCTTCAGCTCTCAAGGTCTCAGCCATAAAATAGGGGTAGGAGTGGGTGAGAGTGTGGGTTAGCCTGGATGATTCCCTAAGGCCTTCCCAGGTCTCATGTTGTATGGGTTAGGGCTTCCTCATCTGTAAAAAAGGGGATACCAATAGCATCTTCCTTGGTGAGTTCCTGGGGGATTGCACGTAAAATACAGAGAGCAAAGTGTGAGCCCTAGGTAATGCTCAGTAAGGAGGAGCTTATTATTACAAGCTGGGATGTAATTTTACTCCTCAAAGTATGTGATGAGCAGAAATGATCCCAAGCAGCTCTGACCTGATGTGACATGTACCTTGGGTAGTCTCTTCCCTTCTCTGTACCTCAGTTTTCCCATACGCAAGGTGGGAATGGAATTGATTATGGACAGCCCATATAACTCTCTGCTTTTTGTAAACTCAAGACTCAGCTCAATTTGTTAATAATTCTATACATGTTGGTTAACTGTTGCCCCCTCTCTAGCATCTGTCTATCTCTAGGTACCCTATATTTTACACTTTTTCCCATGCATCTCTTTCTTCTATTACTTATCTAACCATAGATTGGATAAAGGGGGTATCAGTCACAAGACTTTTACAATCATAGAGCCACGAGATAAAAGCTATATAATCTTATCAGATCCAGGCTACAGGGTTGCAGATCAACAATTTCAGGTATTTCCTTCCAGCAGTTCCAACAGACTAGAAACCTAAAAGAAACATCCATACCAGGATTCAGCAGTGATAATTATTTGTCAAATCCTAACCTCTCAGTCATAATGCTTCGTTCTCATTTGATCCATTGCTCAATCTTCAGAAGTATTTGGGCAATGATCATTCTGACTTCTTCATGCTGAAAAGGGGTGTTGACATGATGGGGTAGAGGAATGGAACCATTAATGCTCTTGGAGAGACTGGTACGTCTGGGTTTCAGGACTCATCTGGGATGGAAAGAATCTGGAGATTTTAAGTATCTGAAAAATAATAAAATAAGTAAAACTTTTGTAGAGTCTTAGGGTATTCTTCAGGGTTTTCAGGAATATTTTTGTTTGGGGCTTGGTGTACTATGGCAATTTATAATTTTAATATCTGGCTGAAACTTGCATAAGAGTAACCTCCAGAATGATCTCTCAACTCTGTTTGAAATCTCTTAGCCACTGAAATTTTATTTTGTGTCATTTCTTTTCCCCATTGCGGCCAAGAAAGCATTGCCAATCCCGTGTTGCCAGGGCCAGGTTCATCCCTTAGAGTCATGTTCCACCTAGGTGGGGAGGGTAGTGAGTTTGCCAAGTTTGGCTTAGCGAGAGAGAGGCCACAATTGAGCAACACAAGAGGTTCTCTGGGGGTGACTCTTAGGTATGCTTATAAATAGGCTTGCTTTTCCATTACAGACACAAATTTCACAAGAGCAAGCCTCAAGATTGAGGGCTTGCCTATTAAATTAGGAGTCCTGAATGCTTGAGAGGATATCAGAATTTCCCAGGTGGTGAAGTTTAATGGTTCTACATCTTTTTAGTTTCTCAAGGAATTTTGCAAATACTTTTTATTTTATGTCCCCAATACTCTGGAATGTATCAGAGTATTACATTAAGCTACACAGAATAAAAAGAACTCATTTCCGTACTGTGGATCCATGTTTTTAGGATGTTTAAATAACCTGACCAGACAAGTTAAGTTAGTGCACTATGGAAAATATAAATCTTGGATAAAATAAACATCTCTTCCTTCCGTCTCTCATAGAAGTTGAAGATTTAAAATACAGATAATTTTATCCTTTATCCTATGTCTAGTTTGAAAGGATTATGTGCCCTAGAAAAGCCATGTTTTAATCCTAATCCATCCTGTGGGAGCAGCCATTTCTTTTAATCCCTATTCAGCACTGCAGCTTGGAAACTTGATTAGGTTATCTCCATGGAGATGTGAGTTGCCCAACTGTAGGTATTAACCTTTGATTAGAGAGAGATGTGACTCCACACTTTCCAGGTGGGTCTTGATTAGTTTACTGGAATCCTTTAAAAGAGAAAACATTTTGGAGAGAGCCACAGAGCCATGAGAGAGCCACAGAACCACAAGAGCCCATGCAGCCAGAGACCTTTGGAGATGAAGAAGGAAAACACTTATTTCACTCAGCATTATGTCCTCAAGTTTCATCCATGTGGCTGCATGCTTCAGGACCTCATTCCTTCTTATTGCTGCATAGTATTCCACCATATGTATATATCACATTTTATTTATCCACACATCTGTTGATGGGCACTTGGATTGTTTCTATCTTTTGGCAATTGTGAATAATGCCACTATGAACATCAGTAGTGCAAATGTCTGTTCATGTCCCTTTCATATTTTCTGGTATTTGAGTAGTGGAATTACTGGGTGGTAGGGAAACTCAATATACCACCAAACCATCTTCCACAGTGGCTATACCATTTTATACTCCCACCAGCAATGGATGCATGTTCCAGTTTCTCCGCATCCTCTCCAGTATTTGTAATTTCTGTTTGTTTTATAACGACCATTCTTATAAGTGTGAGATGATATCTCGTGGTTTTGATTTGCATTTTCTTAATAGCTAATGAAGATGAGCATCTATTCATGTGCTTTTTAGCCATTTGTATTTATTCTTTGGAAAAAATGTCTATTTTCATCTTTTACACATATTATAATTTGGTTGTTTGTGCTTTAGTTGTTGAGTTGTAGGATCTTTTTATATATACCAGATATCAAACTGTTATCAAATATATGGTATCTTAATATTTTCTCCCATTGAATTGGCTGTTTCTTCACATTTTTAACAAAGTCCTTTGAGGCACAGAAGTATTTGATTTTGAGGAGTTCCCATTTGTCTATTTTGTTTTTCATTGCTTGTGCTTTAGGTATAAGGTCTAAGAAGCTACACCCTATCACTAGGTCTTAAAAATGTTTTGCTGTTTTTTCTTCTAGGAGTTTTATAGTATTGGCTTTTATGTATAGGTCTTAGATTCACTCTGATTTTTGTGTAGGGTGTGAGGTAGGGGTCCTCTTCCATTCCTTTGGATATGGCTATCCAGTTATCCCTGCCCCATTTATTGAAGAGACTGCTCTGTCACAGTTCAGTGGATTTGGGGGCATCGTGAAAAATCAATTGACCAGGGAGAGGAGCCAATCCCCCCAGCCCCGTGTGGTCTGTGGTCCTGGAGCCAGAACTCCAGAAGGGCCATCTGTGAGGAAATTTCACTCTTTGGTCTCCCCCTTTGTGGGGCCACAGGTGGTTGAGACAGGGGGAAGCAGCAAGAAGCTAAGCCCTGCTGACCAGCAGGCCCTGTGGCTGTAGGACATCCCATCCATGGAAAGAAATTATCCCTTAGATTTGATGCAGATGAATAAACAGGGCCCTTTGGAAACTACCCATTATCAGAGTCTGTACAAAAAGGAGCAGGGAAGGATGCGATGAGGGCCCAAACATGGACCTTGGAGCCCACTGGGCAGAAAATATACAACCAATTCTTAAGGTCTATGGAGATTTTTGTTCTCAGTGGAGAAAATAGTTCTGAGTTTGGGAAAGGAGATAATCCTGCAGAAAATGATGCGAGGTGGCTACAGGTCAGCTTCAGTTTGTTTGGCAGCATTTGGATGAACCAGTTCTCCAGACCCAAGAAAGAAAACAAGACGGGGTGACTGGAGAGATCCTGTTCTGAGGATCCTGAAGTTTGGTGGTGGTGGCTTCCTGGCATTTTATAATTTTATAATTGTTACATGTGTTGGACCTCTGACCCAGTGGTCAAACCCACCTCTGACATTTTGTCTGAAAAGTTCCATTGAGGACAATCCATGCAAGCTCTGGGCCAGTTTTAGCCTGTGTGCTACACACTACAGGATCAAAGACACATCTCAGGTTTAGAGAATATCATTGTACCAGTTTGAAAGGATTTATGTACCCTGGAAAAGGTTTTCCATTATTTAATCCTAAGCAATCTGGTGGGAGCAACTGCTTCTCTTAATCCCTATTCCGTACTATAGGTTGGAAACTTAATTGGGTTATCTCCATGGAAATGTAACCCAATCAAGAATGGTTGTTAAACTGGATTAGGTGGAGATGTGTCTCCACCCATTTTAGGTGGGTCTTGATTACCTTACTGGAATCCTATAAAAGAAAGCAAGTGATTCATAGAGAGCAGAGAATTACTGAGCCAAGAGAAAGCCACAACAGAGAACACTGCAGAACCACGAAGCAGAGAGTCCACCAGCCAGTGACTTTGGGAGAAGAAGAAGGAAAACACCTCCCAGGGAGCTGGAGAAAAAGCTAGCAGATGACGCTGTGTTCACCATGTGCTTTCTCATTTGAGAGAGAAACTCTGACCGTATTCGCCACATGCCTTTCCACTTGAGAGAGAAACCCTTAACTTCATCAACCTTCTTGAACCAAGGTAGCTTTCCCTGGATGCCTTAGATTGAACATGTCTATAGACTTGCTTTAGTTTGGACATTTTTATAGGCCTAAAAACTGTTAACTTGCAACTTATTAAATTCCCCTTTTTTAAAAGCCTTCCATTTCTGGTATATTGCATTCCGGCAGCTAGCAAACTAGATCCATCATTAAGAATGAAGCCTTGTAGAGCTGGAATCCATCTGCTTTGTCTTGGTTCCTTCTTAAGTCCTTCAAGTCTTGAGTCCCTTGTGGCTCGTGTGGTGGAGTTCAGTACAGACTGGCTTCAGAGAAAGTTCCAGGGCAAACAGCAGCACACTCAGTTCAACCAGGAAGAGCAGCACCCTGATGGGCACCAGGTCATGAAGGAGGCCTTTGGTGCTCCAGATGGATTCTAGAAGCTCATCTGGTGGTGCCCACGATGCCAGCGCAGGTTGCCACACGAGGAGCTGGAGCAGGTCCAGCTCTCCTAACACACTTGGGACACTTCTTCATGGACCCTTGCCCTTTAGAGAACTGTAATGCCTGAGGATCCAGAAGGGAGGGTGTGGGCAGGGATTGGGTTTGGGAACAGGAATTAATGGGGAAGCTGGGTAAGGGTATTGTTATGTTCATCTACTTGGAATGATGTCTAAGGCACATATCTCATAAGGTTAGCTTTTTCCCCCCTTTGGTTGATCTTTCCTATCTAATTATACCATTCTGAATGATGAGAAAAAATCATGATGATGGTTACAGGAAAAATCTGTTAGAACTACAATGGGACAATGAGAATGAAAGCATATGTAAAACAAGCTGTGCTCCCAACATTGCTTTACTTGTTTTTTATTTTGTCTTGTCTTTTTTTTTGTTGTTGTTGTTGTCATGGTGGTTTTTGAAACTTTGGTTTTAAGGCTTTCCATTTTGGTAAACAGGAAGACGGAATTTTCTTTCTTCTTTACCCTATGGATCTTGGAATGAGGATAGGGTAGCATAATAGTACTGCTCTGATTCAGCAATCTACCTGGATCCTTTCCCACGGGATGGAGATACCAATATCAAAGAAAGAAGTAGGAGGCAAAGGAGACCAAGGGCTGGCTGCCTTCCTCTGTGCACCAGTGGGCTCTAGGGAAAAATTACTTGTTTAACTTTTTTAAGGTAATATATTTTATTTTGAGCACTTCTGGAATCAAGAATTGTAAAGAAGTATTTTGTTATGTTTATTAGCAGTAGCTACATGAAATTAGGACAGTCATGAAAATAAAGGTCTTATTTTCTGTTGTCATCTTACAAAAATATCAATTGACCATATATCTTGGGGTCTATTTCTGAACTCTCAGTTTGATGCCATTGGTCAATAAGTCTGTCTTTTGTGACAATACCATGCTGTTCTGACCATCTTTGCTTTATAATAAGTTTTAAAATCAGGAAGTGAAAGCCCACCTGCTTTGTTCTTTTTTAGGATATTTTTGGCTATCAGGCTTACTTTTCCTTCCAAATAAATTTGACAACTAGCTCTTCCAAGTCTGCAAAGTAGATTGCTAGAATTTTGATTGTTATTGTGTAGAATCTATAGATCAATTTGGGTAGAAATGACATCTTAACAACATTTAGCCTTCCTATCCATGAACACAGAATGTCTTTCCACCTATTTAGGTCTTTGATTTCTTTTAGTAATGTTTTGCAGTTTTCAGTGTACAGGTCTTTTACATTCTTGGTTAAGATACTTGATTCTTTTAGTTGCTATTGTGAATGGATTTTTTTTCTTTATTTCCTCCTTGGTTAGGTCATTACTAATGTATAGAAACACTACTGATGCTTGCGCATTGTTTTGGTTTGCTAGTGCCAGAATGCAATATACCAGAAATAGAATGGCTTTTTAAGAGGAGAATTTAATAAGTTACTAGTTTACAGTTCTAAGGACAAAACAAGTCCCAATTAAAACAAGTCTATAGGAATGTCCAATCTAAGGCATCCAGGGAAAGATACTTTGGTTCAAGAAGGCCGATGAAGTTCAGGGTTTCTCTCTCAAGTGAGAAGGCACATGGCAAACAGGGCCAGGGTTTCTCTCTGGGCTGGAAGAGCCCATGGTGAACACAGTCAGGGTTTCTCTCTCATCTGGAAAGGCATGTGGCGAACATAGCATCATCTGCTAGCTTTTTCTCCTGGCTTCCCTTCATGAAGCTCCTCAGGAGGCGTTTTCCTTCTTCATTTCCAAAGGTTGCTGCCTGATGGACTCTGCTTCTCGTGGCTGTGTCATTCTGCTCTCTCCGAATCTCCCATTCTCCAGAATGTTTCCTCTTTTACAGGACCCCAGTAAACCAATCAAGACCCACACAAATGGGTGGAGACACATCACCCCTAATCCAGCTTAACAACCACTCTTGATTGGGATACATCTCCAGGGAGATGACCTAATTACAGATTCAAATATACAGTATTGAATAGGGATTATTCCGCCATTACAAAATGGGATTTTGATTAAAACATGGCTTTTCTAGGGGACATACATCCTTTCAAACCAGCACACGCATTAATCTTGTATCCCACCACTTTGCTGAATTTGTTTATTAGCTTAAGTATCTTTGTCATTGAATTCTCAGGATTTTCCAAATATAGGATCATGACATTTACAAATAATGAGAGTTTTATTTTTTTTCCTTTCTGATTTGGATGTATTTGAGTACTTTTTCTTGTCTGGATGCTCAGCTAGAACTTCTAGCATATTGTTGAATAACAGTGTTATTCTTGTATTATTCCCGATCTTAGGGCGAAGGCTTTCATTCTCTCCTATTAAGTATGAGGCTGGCTGCAGGCTTTTCATATATGCTCTTTATCATATTGAGCAAGTTTCCTTCTATTCCTACCTTTTGAGGTGTTTTTATAAAAAAAGGATGTTGAATTTTGTCAAATGCCTTTTTCAGCATCATTCGAGATGATCATGTGATGTTTGCCCTGTGGTTTGTTAATATGTTGTATTACATTGATTCATTTTCTTGTGTTGAACCACACTTACATGCCTGGAATAAATACCAATTGGTCATGGTGTATAATTATTTTAATGTGCCATTGATTCGATTTGCTAGTACTTTGTTGAGAATTTTTGCATCTATATTCATTAGGGAGATTGGCCTACAGTTTTCCTTTCTTGTAGTGTATTTATCAGGTTTTGGTATTAGAGTAATGCAACTTTAATAGAATGAGTTAGGTAGTGTTCCTCTTTCTTCAGTTTTTTGGAAAAGTTTGAGGAGAAATGGTGTTGGTTCCTTTTGGAATGTTTGGTAAAATTGCCCCATGAATCCATCTGGCTTTTCTTTGCTTCCCTTTGTGGGAAGGTTTTTGATGACTGATTGAATCTCTTTACTGGTTTTTTGTTTGCTGAGGTCTTCTATGCTTTCTCTAGTCAGTATAGGTTGTTTATGTGTTTCTAGGAAATTGTCCATTTCATATAATTGGCACACAATTGTTTATAGTATCCTGTTATGATTTTATTTTTATTTCTTTGGGGTCCTTGATAATAACCCCCTCTCATTTCTGATTTTGTTTATTTGTATCTTCTTTTTCTTTTGAGTTTGCCAGTCTGGCTAAGGGGATGTCAATCTTGTTGATATCCCCAAAGAATCAACTTTTGGTTTTATCCATTCTCTGTAGTTTTTTTTTTTTCATCCATTCTCTATTTCATTTATTTCTGCTTTAATCTTTGTTACTTATTTTCTTCTTCTTGCTTTAGGGTCAATTTGCTGTTATTTCTCTAGTTTCTTTAATTGTTAAATTAGGTCTTTGGTTTTCAGCTCTTTCTTCCTTTTTAATGTAGGTGCTTAGAACTATAAAATTCCCTTTCAGCACCCTCTTCGCCGCATACCATAGGTTTTGATAGGATGCGTTCTTGTTTCCATTCATCTCCAGATATGTGTTGCTTTCTCATTCAATTTCTTCTTTGACCCACTGACTGTTTGGGATTGTGTTGTTTAACCTCCATGTATTTGCAAGAGTTCTCGTTCTTTGTGATTATTCATTTCCAGCTTCATTTCCTTATGGTCAGAGAAAGTGCTTTGGATAATTTCAATTGTTTTAAGTTTACTCAGACCTGCTTGTGTCTGATGATCTATGCTGGAGAATGTTCCATGAGCACCTGAGTAGAATGTGTATCCTGGTGTTTTGGGGTGCAGCAATCTATATAAGTCTATTAGATCCTCTATTTCCTTATTGATCCACTGTCTGGCTGTTCTATCTATAGAGGCAAGCAGTGAAGTCTTCCATTATTATTGTAGAAATGTCTATTGCTCCCTTCAGTTTTGCCAGTGTTTGCCTCACGTACTTTGGAGCTCCTTGATTGGGTACATAGACATTTATCTTTTTTTTTTCTTGGTGAATTGTCCCTTTTATTCATATATATTTTCCTTCCTTGTCTCTTATGACATCTTTGCATTTAAAGTCTATTTTGTCTGACATTAGTATAGCTGCCCCTGCTTTCTTTTGGTTACAACTTGTGTGGAATGTCTTTTTTCTATTCTTTCACTTTCATGCTATTTGTATCCTTGGGTCTAAGATGAGTCTCTTAAACAGCACATAGATTTAGCATGTTTTTAAATCCATTCTTCTAATCTGTATATTTTAATTGGGGAGTTTAATTTGTTAACATTCAAAGTTATTACTATAAAGGAAATTCTTGATTCAAGCATCCTATCCTTTGGCTTTTATTTGTCAGATCTATTTTTTCCTCTCTCTCTTTGTATTCCTTAAATAACCCTTCCTAATACCTTTCAATTTTGTGTCCTCCACCAGAACTCTCTCTCCTTTCTTTTTGTTTCAGCCAACATAACTCCTTTTAGTATCTTTTCCAGCTCAGGTTTATTGTTAACAAATCTCCTCAGTATTTGTTTGTCTGAAAATTTTAAACACTCTCTCCCTTTTGAAGGACAGCTTTTTTTGCTTAAATAATTCTTGGCTGGCAGTTTTTCTGTTTCAAAAACTTAAACATGTCATACCATTGCCTTCTAGGCTCCATGGTATTTGTTGAATGGTTAGTACTTTGTCTTATGTGGCTTGTGCTGTATGAGGTTAGTTGCTTTTCCCTTGCTGCTTTCTGGACTCTTTCTCTTCAGCATTTGAAAGTCTGATTAGTATGTGTTTTGAAGTGGGTCTATTTGGATTTATTGTATTTGGAGTTCACTGATCTTCTTTGATTTGCATATTTATGTCTTTTATAGGGGTTAGGAAGTTTTCTCCAATTATCTCCACAAATACTTTTTCTAGCCCTTTACTCTTCTCATCTCCTTCAGGATACCAGTGATTCTTATACTTGTGTGCTTTATGTTGTCAATCATTTCCCTGAGAGCTGATTTAAATGTTTTCATTTTTTCATCATTTGTTCTTTCATGCATTCAAATTCATTTGCCCTGTTCTCTACTTTACTCATTCTTTCTTCTGCCTCTTCAAAGCTGCTATTGTGTGTCTTTACTTGTATTTTTAATTTGATCTACAGTATCTTTCATTTCCTTAAAATCTGTTATTTTTCTATTTATTCTTTCATATATTCTTCTTTATGCTCTTCTAGCATCTTCTTGATATCCTTTATATCTTTAGCCAACCCATGAAGTATTTAGGAGATTTGTAGGCACATCTTTGATTAGTTGTTACAAATTCTGTCTCTCCTTTGGCTTTCTAATTTGGTCATTTGACTTGGCCATATCTTCTTGATTATCATGTACTTTATGATTTTCTGTTGATTGCTAGGCATTTGTTAATCTTTTTTTTTTTTTTAATTTGCATATGGGCAGGAGGCACCAGGGATCGAACTCCAGACCTCCAGCACGGCAGGTTGGAGCTCTGCCTGCTGAGCCACGGCAGCCGCCCAGCATTTGTTAATCTTGATGACATTATTTTGAAAGTTGATTTCCCCTGCTTGCCTAAGATTTTATAGACGCTTGGGTTTGTGTTGAAGGTCGCCTTTGGCACTTGATTTCTCAGTAATTCCCAGCCAAACCCAGGCTGAGGCCTCGCATAAGAGATACAAGTTTCTCTTCTCAGGCCCTGCCCTTCAGTTCACAGAATTTTTTGGCTTACGGGACTTGCACATTCTTTATTAAATTTGTTGCAAGGAATATTATATTTTTATGCTATCATGAGTGGTATAGCTTTTCTGATTTTAATTTCTGATTGTTTGTAGCTAGAAATAACATATAATTATATTTGTAAATTGATTTTGTACCCCCAACCTTGCTAAACTCACCTATTACCTCTAGTAGCTTTTTAAAAATACATTCCATTGAATTTACTACAAAGATGATCATATTGTATGTGAATAAAGACAGTTTTATTATTTTCACACTGAATGACTTTTATTTTCTTTCTTACCTGATTGCACTGGCCAGAACCTTTAGTACAACACTAAAAAGAAGTCTGAGAGCAGATATCTTATGTTCTTCCTGATTTGGGGAGTGGAGCACTTCACTAACTATGAAGTGAGTTGTAGGAATGTTGTAGATGCCTTTAATTAGGTTGAGGAAGTACCCCTCTTTACCTACTTTACTGAGGATTTTTGCTAGGAGTGGATGTTGCATTTTGGCCAATGCTTCATCTGCATCTATTAAGAAAATAATAAATATATTTATCTTTTAGAATTTGTTGATATTATGAATTACAGTGATTGATTTTCAAATGTTAAGCCAACTGTTCATTCCTGGTATAAATCCCATGTGGAAATGATATATCACCTTTATATATATATATATATTGTTGGTATTGATTTGTGATAATTTTGTTTAGAATTTTTGCATCTTTCCTCATGAGAAATATTGATTGTTTTCTTTTCTTGTAATGTCTTTGTCTGGTTTTGGAGTATTAGTGAGATGTTGGCCACAAAGAAAGAGTTGTGAAAGGAGGAATTTATTAAGTTGCAGATTTACAGTTCTAAGGCCTTGAAATTTTCAAATTAAAGCAAGTCTATAGAAATGTCCAAATTAAGACACCAGGAAGAGGTTACCTTCACTAATGAAAGGCCGATGAAGTTCAGGGTTTCTTTTTCAACTGGAAAGGCACACGGCAAACATGGTGACATCTGCTAGCTTTCTCTCTAGGCTTCTTCTTTCATGAAGCTCTCCGGGGGGCATTTTCTTTCTTCATCTCCAAGGGTCTCTGGTTGGTGGATGCTGTCATCCTTGTGACTCCGCTATATTGCTCTCCTGTCATTGGGAAGCTTTCTCCAAAGTGCTTCTTTTTTTTTTTAAAGGATTCCAGTAAATTAATCAAGACCACCTGGAATGGGTGAAGCTATATATCTCTCTAATCCAAGGCTAATATGCACAATTAGGTGAGTCACGTCTCTGTGGAAATAACCTAATTAAGTTTCCACCTTACATTATTGAATAGGGATTTTAAAAAAAAAGGTTGCTTCCACAAGATTGGATCAGGAGTTAAAACATGGCTTTTCTAGGGTACATAAATCCTTTCAAACTGGCACAGATACCTTGACTCAAGGCTGATGGGTCCAAAATGCCTCTGTCAGCTGGTAAGACATGTTGCTGGTGTCTGCTGGAGTCTTTGGCTTCTGGTTTCAAGCAGCTTCTCCTGAGGCATTTTCTTCCTGCATCTCCAAACTTTTGGGCCTCATGTTGGCCCTGGCAGCTCTGTTGGCTCTGAGTTCTCTCCAGAATGCTTCCCCTTTTAAAGGACTCTAGTAAACGAATCAAGACATGCCTTAAATGGGTGGAGTCAAGCTCTATCTAATCAAAATCCACACCCACAACTGGGTGCACCACTTCTCCATGGAAACAATCTAATCAAAGTTTTCCATCTTAAACAATAGGCCTGGCCCCACAAGACAGGATCAGGAATAGAAAATGGCTTTTCTGGGGTACATAATAGTTTCAAACCAGCAAGGGAAGTACTTGTTCATATTCTTTTGGGAAGAATTTGTGTAGAAGTGGTATAATTTATTTCTTAAATATTTAGTAAAGTTCACCAGTGAAGTCATTTGGGCCTGGGTTTTTCTTTTGGGGAAGATTTTTAACTACAAATTCAATTTAGTACATTTACAGATGTTCAAGTTGTATATTTCTTCTTGCATGAGGTTTGGTAGTTTGTATTTTTCAAGGAAGAATTAGTTATTTTTTCTAATTTTTCAAATTTGTTGATATGAAGTAGTACAGAGTATTCCATAATTGCGGAATATCTGTAAAGAATCTGTACTGATGTTATCGCTTTCATTTCTGTTATTGGAAATTTGCTCCTTTTCTTTTCTTCTTTTTTAGTAATTAGTCTGCTAGAGGTTTATCAGTTTTACTGATCTTCTCAAAGAGCTGGCTTTTATTTTTATTGGTATTCTATATTATTTGTGTTTTTTGTTTCATTTATTTCCAGTCTGATATTTATTACTTCATTTTTTCAAATTACTCTGGGTTTCATTTGCACTTCTTTTTATAATTTCATAAGACTGAATCTGAGGATGTTGATTTGAGTTCATTTCTTATTTCCTAATATAGATCAATAGGTGCTAAAATTTAGTGGCATCTCACACATTTTGATATGTTGCTTTTCATTTTCATTCAGTTAAAAATACTTTCTAATTTCCCTTTTGATTTCTTCTTTGATGAATGGGTTATTTAGAAGTGTATTATTTGATTTCAAAGAGTTA
>PVIY010026243.1:0-35664 GCA_004026745.1 Myrmecophaga tridactyla
TGGAGAGCCTAGAATTCCTCTCTCACCTCCTGACATGGCACCTCAGGGGCACCTCCCACTGCAGATGAGGAGACAGAGAAGGCTGAGTAGGAGCTGGGAGTGATGTGGAGACCCTACCCTGCCCTGCAGGAACAGTGTGGAGGAGGGCTAATAGAGAGTCAGGACTTTTATCATGACCCAGTGATAACAAGGCCATTACGGACTGCCGGTGTCTCCCCAGTCATGGAGGAGTGAAGCCAGCAAGCACAAAACACATTCTATTTAAATGACCATGGAACATATAGCAAGACAGATCACATCCTGGGATATAAAACAAACCCCAACAAATTTAAAAGGACTGTAACCAGAGAGAGTGTGTTTTGATCACAACGGAATCAAGCTAGAAATCAATATGAGAAACATAGCCAATTATAAATGAGTCCATGGCTCAAAGAGGAAATCTCAAGCTAAATTTAAAAATACATTAACTGAATGAATATGAAAGTACAATAAATCAAAATTTGTGGAGCACAGCTACAGCAGCATTAAGGGAAATTTATAGCACTAAACACCTATGTTAGAAAAGAAACAAGACTGAAATTGATAATCAAAGCTCCTACCTCAAAAACCTAAAAATAAAAAAAAGAAAGAACAAAGTAAGTAAACAAGAAACAAACAGAAGGAAGGAATAATAAAGATAAGGGCAGATATCAATGAAATTAAAATCAGAATGACAATAGAAAAAAGCAAATGAAAAAAAGGTTTAGCACTTTGAAAAAAAGCAATAAGATTGACAAAACTTTATCAAGACTGAAAAAAAAGGAGAGAAGGTAAAAAGGATCAATAACAGATTCCATATATCACTGAATTCTACTTGCTAGTATTTTGTTAAGAATGTTTTCATCTCTACTTATGAGGGATATTAGAATATAATCTTCTCTTTTTATACTTTGTCTTTTTTGGGCATCAGAGTAATACCAGAATCATAAAAAGAATTGGAAAACTTCCTCCTGTCTGCTTTCTGAAAGACAGTGTGCAGAATTGATGTTACCTCTTTGACAATTTGGTAGAATTCAGAATAGAAGGGGCTTCCTCAATTTGAATATAGAGTATCTACAAAATACCAACAGATATCCCAGTTAATGATGCTTTCCTCCTAATATAGAAACAAGTCAGGGATGTCGGTCCTCAACATGTTATTCATTATTGTGCCTGAAGTTCTAGCTACTGCAATAAATCAAGAAATGGAAATAATTGCATACACATCAGAAAGGAAGAAATAAAACTATCCTTATTTGCAAATTATATTTTTTCCACATAAAAAAATCCAAGGAATCTACCAAAAAATTATTAAAATAATATGGGAGTTGAGTTAGGTGGCAGAATATAAGATAAACACACAAAATTCATTATATTACTATAAACCCTCAGTGAACACATGGACAACAAATTTTTTAATTTAATAAATTTATAATATATAGATTTATAATGCAACAATAACAAAAAATGAAATAGGTATAAATCTAAAAAACACGTATAGGATTGATATGCTGAAAACTACAAAGCTCTGGGGAAAAAATCAAAGACTAAATAAATGGGTTTATTTATTCATGGATTGGAAGACTCAATATAGTTATGATGTCAGTTCTCCTCAAATTGATATACAGGTTTAATCTATTTCCCATCAATATCAAAGCAAGATTTTATAATGATAGACATGATTATTCTAAAATTTATATAGAAAAATGAACTAAAATAGCTAGAACAATTTTGAACAAAGAAGAAGAGTAAAGTGGATGAATCAGCCCACCCAATTTCAGGACATAACTTATCTATAGAACTCAAGACCATTTAGTATTGATGGAGAGAGAGACAAATAGATATATGAAACTGAGCAGAGAGGCAAAAGCAGATCCACAAAAATATGCCAACTGACTTCAGCAACTTTGCAAAAGCAATTCAATGGAGAAAGATAGCCTTTTCAACGCATGGTGCTGGAGAAATTGGACATCCATAGGCAAAACAAACCAACAAAAATAAAACCCATGACATAAGTATCAAACCTTCCACAAAACTTAACTGAAAATGAACTGTGGACTTCAATGCAAAACAATCTTTTTTAACTATAAAATTTTTAGAAAAAAATAGGAGAAAATCTTTGGGATCTTTGGTTAGACAAAGAATTCTCTAAGTTAGGGAAAGTGTTCTTAGACCCAACGCAAAGAACAAAGTCCTTGGTTTTGAAACAAAAAAGCATAATCCATACAGAAAATGGAATTCAGCAAACTTAATTTGTCTTTTTCTAGAAAGACCTAACTAAGAGGATGAAAAGAAAAGCTAAAGTCTGGAACAGAATATTTTCAAACAATGTATCTGACAAAAGACTTGTATCTAGATTATATGAAGAACTCACAGAATTCAACAGTTAAAAAAATACAGTCAGAAAATTGGTAAAATACATAAATAGACATTTCACCAAAGAGGATATACAGATGTCAAGTAAGTACATGAAAAGATGTCCAACATCATTTCACCATCAAAGAAATGCAAATTAAAACCAAAATGAGATATCACTTCTAACCTATCTGAATGACTGGAAATAAAATAAATAAAAACACCAATGAGAGCAAGGATGCAGAGAAACTGGGTCACTCATACATTATTGTTGAGAATCTAAACTAGTACAGTCATTCTGGAAAACATTTTGGCCACACCTTAAAAAATTTGAACATGCTGCCACCATACAACTTAGCATTTGCACTCCTGGGCATTTATCCCAGAGAAATATAAACTAATGTTCACATAAAAAGCATGTACATTAATGTTTATAGTGGCTTTGTTCCTAATAGCTCTAACTGAAAACAGCCCAGATGGCCTTCAATGGGTTAATGGCTTCATAATCAGTGATATATCCATACCATGTAATATTACTTAAGAATGAAAAGAAAAACTTACTAACACACCAACAAGGTGATAGATCTGTAGAGAATCTTGCTAAGCGTAAAAAATACATATCCCAAAAGGTTACATACTATTTTATTCCATTTGGAAAGCACTCTCTGAAATGACAAACATAGAAATGGAGACGAGATTAGTGGCTGCCAAGAGTTAAGGAGGGATTTTGCATAATCAAATTTTTTTAGAAATTCAAAAAAAGAGTTAAGGAAGAGTTGCGGTGAGAGTGAAGTTATAAAAGGGTATGATTACAAAAGGGCAACACTAGTCATTCTTTCAGTGATAGCACAATATTCTGTGTTTTGACTGTATCAATGGCAGTCTCCTGTTTATGACATTGTACGATAGCTTTGCAAGATCTTAACATTGGCGGAAACTGGATAAAGTGCATGTATTAGTTTGTTAAGACGCCAGAATGCACTATACAAGAACTGGAATGGTTTTTAAAAAGGGAATTTAGTAAGTTACAAGTTTACGGTTCTAAGACTATAAATATTCCTAACTAAGGCACCCAGGGAAAGATATCTTGGCTCAAGGAACGCTGATCTGGAAAGGCATGTGGCTGGCGCCTGCTGGTCCTTGTTCCTGGTTCCGTTGCTTCCAGCTTCTGATGCCAGTGGCTTCCTTCTAAGCTGAAGTTTCTCCAAAATATTTCCCTTTTTAAAGGATGCTCATAAACTAATCAATACCCACCTTGAATGGGCGTAGTCACATCTCCATCTAAACAAAAATGTCACACCCACAATTGGGTGTGAATAAGTTTTTATCCTACAGTATTGAATCAAGATTAAAAGAAATAGCTGTCCCTACAAGATTGAATCAGGATTAAAACATGGCTTTTCTGGGGTGCATAATATTTTCAAACCTGCATAATGTACATAGGATCTCTTTGTGTTATTTTGTACAACTGCATTTGAGTCTACATTTAGATAAAAAAAAAGCATTTAATTGAAAAATAAAGCAAACTTACTGAACATTTTCTTGTTTTAATAGTTCTGAAATATGAAAGCAGAATGTCTATTCATATCATCAAATGCTGAGATGCAAATTTGACAAGTGAAATTCTTAATGAAAAGGGGACGTTACAAAGTATTTAGGGAGTCAAAATTGTTGTATAATTACCAAGAATATTGTTTTCTCTCACAGGAAACTGGATTTAGGGAATTGTATTTCACTTACTAACTTTCAACAACATTGTTTAAAATGCATCCATTTGATAAATGTTTGCGGAGCTTTTTAAAATTTTTTATTGTGAAATATATATACAAAAAAGCAATAAATTTCCAAGTACATTTTCGCAAGTAGTTATAGAACAGATTTCAGAGTTTGGTATGGGTTACTGTTCCACAATTTCAGGTTTTTCTTCTAGCTGCTCTAAGACACTGGAGACTAAAAGAAATATCACTATAATGATTCAGCAGTCATACTCATTTGTTAAATCCTATCTTCTCTGTTATAACTCTTCCTTCTCCTTTGAGCCTTCTACCAATCTTTAGGGATATTTGAGCTATGCCCATTCTAATTTTTCTCTTGTTGAAAAGGGGTGTCAACAATATAGGATGGTGGGGTGATACTATGATGTTCTTGAAGAGGCTGGCCCCTCTCCTTATCTGCCCTAGAAATTATCTTGAGGTTATAGGTTTCTAGAAGGTAAACTTAGTGTGTGAAACTTTTGTAGAGTCTCAGTTAGAACCCCAGGTGTTCTTTAGGGTTTACAGGAATGATGTTGGTTGGGGTTTGGCAAACTGTGGCAATTAGCAATGTGTAGCTGAACCCTGCATAAGAGTAGCCTCTGGAATAGCCTCTTAACTCTATTTGAACTCTCTTAGCCACTGATAATTTAGTTACATTTCCTTTCCCACTTTTGATCAAAAAGGTGTTGTCGATCTCACAGTGCCTGGGCCAGGTTCATCCCTCAGAGTCATGTCCCGCTTTGCCAAGAAGACGCACACCCCTGGATGTTGTGTCCCACATAGAGGAGAGGGTAGTGATTTTGCTTGCACAGTTGGATTTATATAGAGACACACCATTGCAACTAGAGAGGTTTTCTGGAAGAAATTCTTAGGCATGATTATAGGTAGGCTTAGCTTCTCTGCTACAGAAATAAGTTTCATAAGAGCAAGTCTCAAGACCAAGGGATCGGTCTATTGACTTAAGAGTCCCTAATGTTTGAGATAGTATCAGGGGTTTTGCAGGTAGGAAAGTTTAATAGTTCCATATTTTTTTCTGCAGTCCCTCAGAGACTTTGACAATACTTTTTAATTATCTGCCCAACATACTCTGGGATGTATCTGGGTATTACATTAAGCCATTTTGAATTACAAGCCTTCATTCCCATTCTGGATCCATGTTTTTGGGTTATTTAAATGAGCTATTTTTTTCAGGCAGGTTGAGTTAGATTGTATGTCACAGAAAATTTAGGTTTTGGACAAAATAAACATCTCTTCCTTTGGTCTCATACAGCAGGTGAAACTCTAAAATATAAACAATATCTTTACTCTGTGTTCTGATTTACCTTAGTTTCAAACAGATTGGCTTCATTCCTATCTCCAGTTGAAATCCAATCTCTTTCTCAGCTTCATTAACAGTTGTTGTATGTAGTAGTGCTGACTTTCAGAGCTGCAGAACTTCAACTCTGAATCTTAGGTGTCACACAGGTACCCAAAATTCCAGGGAAATACCAGGTAACACACATATAGCACAGCATCTCAGAATTTAGAAATAACACTTAAAGCTCAGGAATAAATGTTAGTGCTGCAAGAGCCTACAATCTAGGCCCAAATATACTTATAAATATTTTTTAAAAGAGATCCTGCAATATTTATCCTTTTGTTTCTGTCTTATTTTGTACAACATAATGTGCCCAAGATTCATTCATAATATCGCATGCCTCATGACTTCATTCCTTTCTGCAGCCACATAATATTCCATCACATGCGTACACCAGTTTGCCTTTCTGCATCTTAGTAAATGTATCCTTTGGCCACTTCGATCCACTAGGCATCATGTTTCATGTCCAAAATAAACAATCCGTGTCTTACAGTATCCTCACTTAGTTGTACAGTCATCAACATTTTCAATTTGAAGCAATTTCTATTGCTCCAAAGAGAAAGATAACAGATAAACACACTCACCAAAAAGCTAATTCAAACCTCCCCTTTACTTTTGTCCTTCCCCTACAATGATTTATCCATGGTATTCCTGTGATACTGTTGCTATCTCCCTGTTAACTATAGGCCATAGCATGCAATAATAGTTTTCCTTCTATACCTCTCCATTCTGACTCCTTGTAAACAAGATTCATACTTTTGAAGTAGTTCATGCAAGAGCTTATTTATATTTATAGTGTTAATTGGTGGGATACTTGGCTCTATACAACCCCTTTCAATAATGTTCACCTTCAATATGGCAATAGTACTTGTAGACCCACTACTGAACTGCCTTCACTTCTATCCATTCCCTTACATTTAAGTTCAACATCATTAGGTAACCATTTACCCATCTCTAGTTTCTATATATCTCCAGGTCCCCTATATGCTACATTATAAGTGTCTGAGTTTGCCTTTACCAGGGTCATAATAGCAACGTCATACAGTATCTGTCCTTTTGCGTCTGACTTATTTCAATCAGTGTTACGTCCTCAAGGTTCATCCATGTTGCCATATGTCTCAGGACCACATTTCATCTTACTCCTTCATAATATTCTATCATATATATGTACCACCTTTTGCTTATCCACTTGTCTGTTGATAGGCACTTAGATTGTTTCCATCTTTTGGCAGTTGTGTTACTGAGCCCCTTTTTAAGTCTGAGGAACTATTCTATAAATTGGTGAGCAGAAATGGCATGGCCGATGGATTGTGACTATAGTAAGTGACATTTCAACTTGAATATAATAAAGAGAAACCATGTCTGACTACATCAACATTACTTTTTTATTTCCTGATTTTCTGCAGAATTGTGTCATCACCAGACCTACATGCATCATTTTTCTCCAAATTTAACAGCATGTGTTACCATGTAGTAAAAGTTCTATTTGCACTGAAAGTACACTAGGTATAAGGGATTCTTTTTTTAAAACTTTAAAAAACAGAAGATATTTAAATTTTATTTATATACACTGTATAGACAGTTTTATGTTACTTAAATACCAGAATGGGTCCATGTGTTACTTTCATTTAGCAAATAATATATAATTAAGAGGAGCACACTTCTGAAGGAAAATTACTAAATATTTTTCCAAATTGTCAATATTAGAACCTTTAAATGTAATGCCCATTAAATATTAATAAATTATATTAAATTCATTTATTCTTCAGCAGTATTGGAATGAAAGGGTAAATATTTGCTTAAAGAAACCAAACATCAGATGTCGCTCCATAAACCAGAATAGCCCATAAAATGAACAAGCAAATAAGAAACACAATAGCTATTTCATGGAATCTCAGATTTATGCAACTCTTAAGTAATTTTTTCTTGCCTTCTGTTCCCAGGTCACATAATAATCTGTCCTTGAACTGCAGAATACTGTATTTTTATGAGATTTGTTTGGGTGAACGGAATTTAAAGTCCAGTAAAGCACAGTTCTTTTCTCATTTAATATTTTAAAGATAAAAATACACTCTTATCTTACCTCTTCAATGCTCCCTATTATTTCATAGCTAGCCTCTATTGTTTTCAAAATTAATATCTATTTTCCTGTGGATATCTTTTCTCAGCCTGACATTATAATCACAAAATATTTTATGATGAGAAAGCTTTCTCAGTTGCTCTTTAAGTTTCACTACTGAGTAGTTGTTTATTTTTTTCCTAAAAATAAGGCTACAGTAACTTACCATAATTAATCCCCACTGTTGGCAATACATATTTAGATATTTGTTCTTCTATTCTTGATACCTGCCTAGAAACAATCCAATGTCAGATTTGGAGTAACAATTCAAAAGTCAGATCTCATTTAAGGAGCAGAAAAATGCCTTTAAAATATTGTTTATATATTTTTCAGAAATCTCAAAGTTTCTGCCATTCCCAGTATCCTGTCAAAGACAAATTTTCATGAGACGAGCATTTCTAAGTGTGCCAAGTTATTTGGGGCATTTGTTGGCACAGTGCATAGAAAGTTGAACAAGCAGAATAAATAAATTACAACAAATTATTATCTTCAGTTCTTGATTATTTCAGCATATGCTTCACTTTCTCCCTTTTGCACCATGAAATTCATAAAAGCAAATCAAATGAGCCAAAACAGCATAGTACTTTGAACTTAAACATTAATTTCAAATTCACTGAATCTAATCTTTCAATAAAGCATCATTGATTAATATAATCATTGTCTCATACTGAAGGGGAAAATGAGAATCAGGGTATTTAAAAAGACTCATATCATGCAGTCATTCTTATATGGACCTGACTCAGGTAGTGTAGTCTATAAAAATGAAAATAATTTATTGGTTTTTGTTTATTTCTTTTCTGGAGTCAATACTGATGGGAATTCATTTTTTTTTAAATACGGAATCTGCCATGCTCACATATCACATTATCATTTACTCATTTTCAATATTATTTAGCACCAATTAGGTGCAAAATATTTAAATAATACTGATAGAAGCAAAAATGATAAGACATAAATGCATATCTTGAGGAATGAATGCATCTTAAGAATAGCTAATAAAATAATTATTTACAACATTTATTGAGCACTCTTTGTATGTCAGGTGCATATATATTTATATTTGTAGTCCATTTAATATTCCACTGTGCCACAATTTGTCCTCAGATTGACATTGGATTACACTAAATTTTTTTAAAGAAATACAAGATATTTACTTCCATCTAACTGGGTTTACATATGGCTTTAGTGCTTGGACACGGCTGTGTGGGCAGAGGTGAGAGAACAGCACAGATGGATGCTGGGTTCAGGGAGGCAGCTTATATGGCTGTTTGAGACAAAGGGCAGATTTGGGGGCTGAAGGGGAGACAGAGAGAGATGTGAGTTGCCAGGAAAGCATGATCTACATGAACTGTGAAGGGGGCCTGAGTTGCCTGGAGCAGGATGTCTTTGAGTCACAGTTCATTAATCAGCAAACACACAAGCAGAATTGTTTGTGCAAGGTTTGTGGCTATCTGGTGGAGATTCGCAGACTTGCTGGCATCAGCTTGACTTGTTTATTACAGTTTTTCTTTCCTAACAAGGCCAGGTGCCTCTATTAGGACCACAAGGGATCCTTGGCATATCAGCCTGGCTCAGGTACCCTGTGTTTCATCTTTGTAGTTTCCTGGGTAAAATGGGATTTCAAGCAAATCAAGATGACTAGTAAAGCTATTTCTATTCTAATTTCACAACAGGAAACACTAAGTGTTGAAAAGATATGGAGTAACTACAACTCCCAGATGCTGTTCATAAGGATGTACATTGTGAATAACCTCTCTGGAGAATTATTTTGAAGTATCTACTAAAGCTGAACATATGAATAAGCTATGACCCAACAATTCTAATTGTAGGTGTATAACTAACAGAAATGTATACATAAAGAGAGTTGCTCATAGCAATACAATTTAAAACAGAATTAAAAACTTTCCCCAAACCTATCAATAGTGGAATGTAAAATAAATTTTTGCATAGCCATACAATGGATCCCTTGAAAGCAATAAGAATGAATGATCTACAAACACATGCAGCAAAAGGTTAAAGCCTCACAAACATAATATTGAAATAAAGAAGCCGGACCTATTTTATTACCTAAAATATAAAAATAAGCAAATCTAATCTATGCTATTAGAAGCCAGGACAGTGACTGTGCTTGGAGCAGTCAGAAAATGAATGGCAGCGATCGGAAGAGGGTGTGGAGAATGAGGAGAGGGCAGTTCTGACATATGGACAATGTTCTGTTTCCTGATCGGGATGCCTGATTGCATGGATGTGCTCAGTTAGTGAAATTCTACAGCTATACAAAGTTTGATACATAAATGTTTATGTGTATATGCTATATCTCAAAAAAGAAGTTCTAAAAATAATTTTAAAAGAAAAAACCTCTGCCTTTATGGTACTTAAAATCATGGGTTCTAAACCAATGAAAAAGTTACGATTTTGAGTTCACAGGCAGTGATGTCAAAGGAAACTCAGTTAACAAGCTTTAATTTAGAACATAACCAATCTAATTTTACTTTCTATATCTTAATGTAATGATTGGTTTTATTTCTAAAAATCATTTTTAATTAAACTTCCGTTAATTATGCAATTCCCATCAATAAACTTGCAAATGCTTGCCACCTGGCATTAATTTTGTTGGAGTAGGAAAATGTGTAACAAAACCAAGTAGCAATTGCTTGGGAAAAAAAAAAAATCAAGTGTTACTAGTCTAATTATTAGGTAGTTCAATGGAAAATTTAAGACAGAATGTCCCAGCCAAAAGCACCGCACATGTTCGAGTCACGGCGATCGTCTTTTTCACTCCAGATCTTAGATAGTAAGTTTGCATCCATCTGTGCTGTTTTCCCACCTCTACCTACACAGCCATGTCCAAGCACTGAAGCCATATGTAAAGCCAGTTAGATGGAAGTAAGTATCTTGGATTTCTTTAAAAAAATTTAGTGTAATCCAATGTCAATCTGAGGACAAACTGCGGCACAGTAGAATAGGTGCCTTCCAGACTTCTACTTTCTTTGTGCCCTTTTGTTACTCCCATGCCTGCAAACACACACATACACACATATACTCACTGACGTGCACTGCCAGGCACTCTGTGCCCCTCAGGCCTGTGTCCATGGAGGAATCATGCAGAGCCAGTCCTCCAGGGAGAGCCCATCATACATCAAACTTCTCCTGCCCTTCCTGTGGACAAGACCCACCCATTTTTGTATTCCTTTCTCTCAGGACAAGCTGATTTTCCAAAGGGGCAGTTAAAATTAATATGGCTTATAGTAGTAGGTATAAATGTGGCACCCTTGCTTCCTCTACCGGGGTAAGATGGTCTCAAGATTTTTGTGCCTTTACCTTTAAAGAGAACACCAGTGATGGTCTCCTAGACACCAAGTGACATTTGTGGGACTGATTTTGTGTGCAGGAAGGTCCTCACGGTGCCTTCTAGTCTTTGAGTGTGAGCACCTTGTCTGTGCTCGATCTTATGCAATACATTCTCATATCATAATATTTCAGTATTTATCATCTTCTTTGGGAAAATGATCAAAATAGATTTCAAAATTGGCAATGATGAAATATTGTTTATAAAAAAATAAACAAGCAAATTTGAGTAGCCATCATCCAGAACTTCAACTGGACAGTGAGATGTTAGCCATCTTGGTTTAATTCCCCGTAGCATAAAACTTTATACCCTTTTATTTCTATTGTATCTATTTTTTGAGAAATTGATTATTTAAAAACTTATCCTGCTGATCCTCTTTTTCAAATTTCATTTGTTAAATAATGCAGCTTAGAAATGCTGTGCTTATTGGAATTTTCTCAGCTTTGGAATTAATAGCTCAATATAAAATAATTGATCAGAGTGCTTTAATAGCTAAAGTTGTATAAGTTTATTCAGAAGCTTTGGAAGAGCAGAATGTAATTTTTACCTTTCCTATTAAAAATATAATCAAAACTGAAAGAACAGATGTATTTTAAGATCTTCTTGTAGAAAGGCAAACCTATGTCAATTTGAGCAAAAAAATATATATCCCTATTCCTGTTACAACATTTTCTCAGCACTCAAATGAACGTTGTACATATGAAAACCTGTTTCTTGAAAAATAGCATCTAAATTGCTTCTACGATTTCATGGGATTTTTCAGTTGGATATAAACAAAGAAAGAAAAATGTTACAGACGTAACTCAGCAGTTGTTTTAGTGAATGAGTGCTCTAAAGGTCTTGACATTTATTTTCTTAGAAGAGTATTCACTTTCTCATTATTTATTTATAGCACCAAAGAAGAAGGTACAACATATATAATGCAAACCATTATTGAAAAAGGCATGTGAAGTCTACTAGAGAGTAATGTATACAGGAAGTGAATCAAGGTCAATGAGGATTAAGGTCATAGCCAAGGGTGAAATCTGTGTTGGGAGCTATATCAGGAAGCTTAGAGAGGTTACAAATATCAGTCAAGACAGGTGTGGGAAAAGCCAGGTATCATAGAACTAATGGAACAACAAATGAGATCTTCCCAAGATTACTGTTGAGTGAAAATGGCAAGTTGCAGAAAAATATATGAAATATTAGCATTCAAGTGAAATGACAATTAAAATACACAAAGCATTACTATATATATAAGACTGTCGGCAAGTTCTTAATCTTTCCTTTTTTTTCTTCTCTCTCTCCTTCTATCTCTGAATAAATATTTTTAAAACCTCTAAAAATGTACATATTAAGGAAATAACAGTGTTATTGTTACTTTCACACTTCCAGGGAAAGAAGAGGATTGTGTTTGGGGTGGGAAGACTAGTACTGAATTGGTACTTCGTTTCAGAGTAATGCCATCTGTTTTTATAAGGATAATGTGTACATGCAATAATTTTACAATGATTAAAAATATAAATAAAATAAATCACTGATTTAACCTACAATCAGAGATGGGAAGCCACAAACACAACATAGGATAACAGAAAGTGGGAAGGGTAGAGCAGTGGGTGGAACAGAAATAATTTCAGGCTACAGACCCCTAAATTTGCCTCCTATTAGCCTATTTCCCCTACCCAATGAGTCATTCAACAAATATTAGTTTGCCTACAATGTACCAGGCACCAAACAGTTGTTGGGTGATTAATGATCCCTGAATGTTGGAGAAGTCAGGCAATTGCACTACATCATAATATGAATTTCTGCAGTCTGGTACACAATAATAAGCCTTTTTTTTTTTTTTTTTTTGCATGGGCAGGCAATGAGAATTGAACTCAGGTCTCTTACATGGCAGCTGAGAACTCTGCCACTGAGCCACCATAGCCCACCTTAAACCTTTATTTTTTGTTCTGTGAGGGGAAGATACAGTGTAGGAAAAGAACTCCTCAAGGAATGACTTAGACATTAAAGTGCAGAGGAATTTAGAGAACAAAATACTTCAACTTGGGTGTTAGAAATGTTGACTGGAACAAGATCACATCACTATAATGTAACCTGTAGGAATGCTTTGACCTATTCCTGGGTTGTTTGAAATTGGGATTGGAGAAGATGGAAGGTGATCTCTGGTCACAAAAATAGCTTTCTTCAAATAGCATCCCCAGAAGAAACCACACAACTCAGGAAAGTAAACAGAGCCTCCCTGAGTCAATTTGGAGTGGATTGGCATTTGACTCTGCTGAGTCATGCAATCCATGAACATAGTATGTCTCTATATTTATTTAGATCTTCAATTTCTTTCATCAACATTATTTAATTTTCAGTGTACAAATCCTTTACCTATTCTATTAAATCTATAGTTTTTTTATTTTTGAGTTATTATAAATGGTATTGTATTTTTAATTTCATTTTCCATGTGTTCATTGCTAGTAATGGAAATAAAGTTAATTTTTGTATGCTTATCTTGTATCCTCTGATATTGCTAAACTTATTTATAAATTCTAGGGTTTTTTTAGATTTCTTGGAATTTTCTATGTAGACAATCATGTTATCTATGAATTCGGACAGTTATATTTCTTCCTTTCTATTTTGTATGCTTTTATTTCTTTTTCTTCCTCATTGAAATGGTGAAAACTTCAGGTATTATGTTGAACAACAATTGTAAGAGTGCAAATCTTATCTTGTTCCAATTTTAGGGTGAAAATATTCAGTCTCTCACCATTAAGTGTTTTAGCTGTAGGGTTATTCTAGATGTTCATAATCAAGTTAAAATATGCGCCCCCCCATTCTTAGTTCACTGAAATTTTAACCATGAATGGTTATGAATTTTGCTAAATTATTTTTCTGCATTAATTGATATAGTTATTTCATTTTGTTCTTTGGTTTGTTAATATACTGGCATATATTGATTGGATTTTCAATATCGGATGATCTTGTTCCTCAGCAAAAACTCCACTTGATCATGGTGTAAACTTCTTTTTTACATTATTAAATTCTATTTGCTTATATGTTATTAAGGATTTTTGTGTCTATATTCTTGAGGAACATTGATTGGTCATACTTTCTTTTTGTACCCTTTGATTTTTCTGTCAAGATAATACAAAGTTCATAAGATGAATCAGAAAGATTTTTCTCCTCTTGTGCTCTCTAGAAGAGATTTTGTAGAACTTGTGTAATTCTTTTTTGATGGAATGACCTAGTGAAAGCAACTGAGCCTCAAGACCCTTTTTTTGTAAGTTTTAAATCATGAGTCCATTTTCTTAAGTAATTATAGGCCTATTCATATTATCTGTTTCATTTTGTGTGTGTTGTGGTCATTTGTGTTTTTAAGGAAGTGGTCCATTTATTTAACTTGTCAAATACACGTATGAATTGTTCATATTATCCTCTTATAAACCTTTTTTTATGTCTGCAGGGTCTTTTATGATATCTCCTGGTTCTTTGTTTGTTTTTTTGTTTGTTTGTTTGCATGGGCAGGCACCAGGAATCGAACCCAGGTCTCTGGCATGGCAGGCAAGAACTCTGCCACTGAGCCATCATTGCCTGTCATCCTGGTTCATTTTTTATATTGGTAATTTGTGATTTGTCAAAGAGGGTTTTGTCAGTTTTATTGTTCTTCAAAATATGAAACCTTTTCTTGGCTTAGTTTCTCTATTGCTATTTGTTTTCAATTTCATTGATTTCTGTTCTTATCTTTATTTTTTTTTCCTTCTTCTTGCTTTGGGATTTATTTTCATCTCTTTTTTCTAGATTCAGGTGGTGGAATTTTAGATTACTGATTTGAGACATCTCCTAAAATGACATCTCCTTTTCTAATATATGTATTTAATGCTATAAATTTTCATCTCAGTACTGCTTTATCTGTTAGCCATAAATTTTGAGTTCTTGTATTTTAATTTTGATTTAGTTCAATATTATTTTTATTTCCCTTGAGAGTTCCTCATTGATTCATGGATTATAAAAAGGGTGTTGTTTACTTTCCAAGTGTTTGGAGATTTTCCTGTTATGTTCCAGTTAATGACTTCTAGACATGTTTCCATTTTGGGTGAAGAATATGTACTGTATGTTTTTAATTTTATTAAATTGTTCAAGTTTTGTTTTATGGCCCTGATGTGATTGATTCTGATGTATGTTCTGTGGACATTTAAGGAGAATGTGTAATCATGGCATTTTTTCTTCTGGTACAGTGCTCTATAAATGCTGCATTAGTCAGTGTCCTCTTGAGAAACAGTACTAACAGGAAAGATCTGTAAATATTGAGATTTTTATAAAAATTATCTCAATTTTTATAAATTGAGATATATATTTCTGGTGATGCAGAAATCCAAATTCTGTAGGGCAGGCTGCAAATTGGGAACTCCAGTGAAGGTTCTCGATGAATATTCCAGGATGAGCTGACTGCCGAAGTAGAAGTGAAAATTCTCTCTTCTGACTGCTTTTAAAACCACCAGGTAATAGGATAAAACATCTCTCATTGTTGAAGGCATCTCTTCCATTGATTGTAGATATAATCAGCCATATATGCAATCAATTTACTGATGATTTTAGTCCATGAAATGTCCTTGCAATAACAATCCAGCCAGTGCTTACTTAACTGAAAAACTGGACACCATCAACTAGTCAAGTTGACACATAACCAAACAATCACAAATGCCATTTAGGTCTTGTTGGTTGAGGGTTTTTTTGTGTTGTTCTACATTCCTACTCATTTTCTGCCTAGCTGTTCTATCAATTGTTGAGAGGTAAGTGTTGAAGTCTCCTACTAAAGTCGTGGATTTATTCCTCCTTTCAGTTCTATCCATTTTGCTTCACAAATTTTGTATCTCTGTTATTAGGTGCATACAGATTTCAGATTGCTATATATTATTGGTTGATTGACCTTCTTATCTTTAAATAATGCCCCTCTCTGTCTCTGATAATTTTTTTTGCTCTGAAGTTTTTATAGGATATCAATTTAGCCATACCTCTTTTCTTTGTAATAATTGCCTGAAAAATATTTTTCTCATCATTTTGCTTTTAATCTGTCTATAGGGTTATATTTAAAGTGAATTTCTTGTAGACATCATTTAGTTATGCTTTTTAATCCACTGTGTCAATCTGTCTTTTAAACAGCATTTTTATACCATTTTCATTTAATGTGATCTTTGACATGTTAGAACTTAGTCTTCCATTTTGTTTTTTATGTGTTATATTTTTCTCCCTGTTTTTTTTAAATCTCTGTTTTCTTTTTACTCCTTACAATGGGTTACTTGAACTTTTTAGAATTCCATTTTGATTTATCTTTACTTTTTCTGAGTGTATCACTTCGTATAGCAATATTAGTGGTTGCTGTAGGCATTGCATTAAATAGACCTGTTATCACAGTCTATTGTTGGTGACCTTTTTCCCGTTAAAAAATAGAAATATTGCCACTCTTTGTATTCTTTTACTCTCCCTCCTTTAAAATATATTTAGTTTAATAGTTCTTCTAATTACATCTAAAACCACATCAGTTATAATTTTTGCCACAATGGCCAAGCAATATTTTGAGAGAGAGGGATCATCTACTTAATTTATCCATAATTTTGCTTAATGTGCCCTTTATTCCTTCCTGATGCCCAAAAATCCCTTCTTTTATAATTTCCTTACTATTTGGATAGTGTACTTTGGCCATTTACTAGGATAGCTTTGCTGGTGTAAATTCTACTAGCTTTCCATCATCTGAGAGTGTCTTGGTTTACCTTTTATTCCTGAATGATATTTTTCTCTGGATATAGGATTCAGGATTGACAGTTCTTTTCTCTCAACACTTGAATAATTTTAGGTCACTACCTTCTGGCCTCAATGGTAACTAATAAAAAAATTCACTATTTTTTTGTGTTGCTCTTCCACTATAGATAATGTGTCAATGTTTTCTTGCTGTTTTCTAGATTATGTCTTTTTTAAAAAACTTTTTAAATTGTATAACTTAACATATATACAAAGTAATGAAAGAAGAAAGAAATAGCTTTCAAGGCACTCTTCAACAAGTAGTTACAGGACAGATTCCAGAGTTTGTCATAAGCTACCATACCATCATCTCAGATTTTTCCTTCTAGCTGCTCCAAAACATTGGATGCTAGAAAGAATATATATATTTTTTATCATCACTTTTTTGTGTGTGAAAAATAACACATATACTAAAAAGCAATAAATTTCAAAGCACTGCACAACAATTAGTTGTAGAACAGATTTCAGGGTTTGGTGTGGATTATAATTCCACAAGTTTAGGCTTTTACTTCTATCTGCTCTAAGATACTGGAGACTAAAAGGAATATCAATATAATGATTCAGCAATATTACTCATTTGTTAAACCCTACCTTCTCTGTATAACTCCCCCATCACCTTTGATGTTTCTCCCACTCTTTAGGGGTATTTGGACTATGCCCATTCTAACTTTTTTATGTTGGTAGGACTGTTGATCATAAGGGATAGGGAGATGGAACTAGCTGATGTTCCACAAAGGTTTCCTCTAGGTTTCAGGACTTTTCTGGTCCAGGGACCCATCTGGAGGTTGTAGACTTCTGGAAAGTTACCCTAGTGCATGGAACCTTTTCAGAATCTTATATATAGCCCTAGGTGTTCTTTAGGATTGGCTGGAATGGTTTTGGTTGGGGTTTGGCAAGTTATGATAGGTAACAATGTCTAACCGAAGTTTGCTTAAGAGTGACCCCCAGAATAACCTCTTGATTCTATTTGAACTCTCTAAGCCACTGATACCTTATTTGTTACACTTTTTTCCCTTTTGGTCAGGATGGTATTGTTGATCCCATGGTGCCAGGACCAGACTCATCCCTGGGAGTCATCTCCCATGCCTTCAGGGAGACTTTCACCCCTGGATGTCATGTACCATGAATGAGGGAGGGCAATGATTTTGCTTACAGAGTTGGGATTAGACAGAGTGAGGCCATATCTGAGCAACAAAAGTGGTCTTCTGGAGGTGATTCTTTGGCATACCTATAGGTAGGCTAAGCTTTTCTGCTGCCTACATAAGCTGCACAAGAACAAGCCTCAAGATTAAGGGGTTGACCTATAATTTGGGTGTCCCTAATGTTTGACACAGTATAAGGGGTTTGTTTCCCCAGTGATAAAGTCTACAGTCCATCAACACTCTCAATTGTAGATAATTTTATTGTTCCCAAGAGAAAGATAACCAATAAACATACCTTCACCAAATAGAAAATCTAAACCTCCCCTTAAGTCTTGTCCCTCCCCCCATTATTTTTTTACACCTGGTGTTGCTGTGGTACTGCTGATGTTTTCCTGTTAAACGTATCCCATAGCATGAATAACAGTTTACCCCATACTCTAAACTTAAACATCTAGATTATTTCTTTGTCATTAGTTTCCAGAAATTAAATTATGCTTTGTCTTGGCATGAATTGTTTTTTTGTTTTTTTGTTTTTTTTAGTTCAAGTCCATTTTATTTCTTGCCTGGTACACATACAAACCATCTGAAGTATACAATCACTGGCTCACAGTATCATCACATAGTTGTGCATACAACACCATGAATAATTTTAGAACATTTCCATTACTCCAGAAAATAAATAAAAAGAAAAAAGAAAACCCAAGTTCTCCCAAAACCTTATCCTCCTCCTATTATTGACCCATAGTAGTGGTGCAGTACATTTGCTACTGTTCATGAAAGAATATTAAAATATTACTGTTAATTACAGTAATAGTTTGCAAAGGTGCATTTTCCCTCATAACCCCCTCCATTATTTACTCCTTCTAATAGGGTCATACATTTGTTTCAGCTCATGAAAGAACTTTTGTGTATTTGTACAGTTAATCATGGGTATTGTCCACAACAACATTCTGTTATATATTCCGATGTTTTAATCTCCAACTTTCCTTCTGGTGACATATATGACTCAAAACTCCCCCCTTCCACTACAGTCACACACCATTCAGCGCTGTTAATTTTTCTCACAGTAATGTGCTACTGTCATCTCTGCCCTTTCCCAAATGTTTAAGTTCAACCTAGTTGAACACTGCACACATTAAGCAACCACTCTCCATTCGTTAGCTTCATTCTATATCCTGGTAACCTGTTTTCTAGATTTTATGCCCATGAATTTGCATATTATAATTAGTTCATATCAGTGAGATCATACAATATTTGTCCTTTTATGTCTGACTAATTTCACTTAACATAATGTCCTCAAGGTTCTTCTATGTTTTTTACTTCATTCGCTTCTATTTAAGTCCTTCCTACTGATGAACAATATTCTATCATATGTATACACCACATTTTGCTTATCTTTTCATCTGTTGATGGAAACTTGAGTTATTTCCATCTTTTGGCAATTGTGATAATGCTGCTGTGAACATCAGTGTGGAAATGTCTGTTTGCATCCCTGCTTTCAGGTTGTCTGTGGTTTATATCCTGAGGAATGGGATTTGACATGGACTTTTTTAGGTTTATCCTATTTGAGGTATGCTTGACTTCTTGAATCTGTAGGATTGTCTTTTGATGACTTTGGGAAGTTTTCAGCCATTATTTTCTAAATTAATTTTTCAGCACTGCCTTCTTTCTGCTTTTCTTTTGAGACTTTGATGACAAGAATATTAGTTTTCTTATAGTCCCATGGGTCCCTGAAGTTCTATTATCCTCCATCCGATTTATTTTCTCTCTGCTTTCAGGTTGGTTAATTCCTATAATCTATCTTCCAATTTATTGCTTCTTTCCTCTATGCTCTGCATTAAGTTTTTCAGCCTTTTCATGAGCTTTTAATTTTGGTTATTGTAATTTTCAGTGCTAGTTTTCCTTCCAGTTCTTCTTTTTAAAATGTTTTTATTGAGAAATATACACACACATACCATCCAACCATATTATACAATCGATGGCTCAAAATGTCATCCCATTGTTGTGAACTCTTCACCATAATCACTTTTATAACAATTGCATCACTTCAGAAAAATAAATAAAAGAAGTAAAAGAACTCATATATCCCATACCCCTTACCCTTTCCTCTCATTGACCCACAGTATTTCAATCTACCCAAGTTTTACCCTTTATTCCCCCTTATTATTTCTTTTTTGTTCTTATTATTTTTTTACTCATCTGTCCATAATGTGGATAAAAGGTGCATCAGACACAGGTGTTCACAATCACACAGTCATATTGTAAAAACTATATAGTCATACAGTCTTTTTTAAGAATCAAGGCTATTGGAACACAGTTCAAATGCTTCAGGTACTTTCCTCTAGCCACTCCAATACACCATAAACTAAAAAGGAATATCTATATAATACATAAGAATAATCTCCAGGATAAACTTTTGACTCTGTTTGAGATCTTTCCGCCACTGAGACTTTGTTTTGTCTCTTTTCTCTCTTGTCCATCTTGGTCAAGAGGGTTTTCTCATTTCCATGATGCTAGGCCTTAGCTCACCTCCAGGAGTCAGGTTCATGTTGCCAGGGAGATTTACACCCCTGAGAGTCATGTCCCATGTAAGGGGGAGGGCAATGAGTTCACCTGCTAAGATGGCTTAGAGAAAGAGGTCACATCTGAGCAGCAAAAGAGGTTCTCTTGGGGAGACTCTTAGGCATAATTATCAGTAGACTTAGCTTCTCCCTTGCAGGATTAAACTTCATAAGGGTGAATCCCAAGATTGAGGGCCCAGCCCATTAAATTATTTGCCCCCACTGTTTGCAAAGATATCAGGAATTCCCCAAATGTGCAAGTTGAGTATTTCCTCCTTTCTCCCCAATCCCCAGAGGGGACTTTGCAAATACTTTTTTATTCTCTGCTTAAATTACTCTGGGATATATCATGGCATCATACTAACTACATAGAATCTTGAATAGGACATGAGATCTTGCTGGTTTGTACAGGTTAGTGTGATGCCCCAGTTCTTCTTTATATCTTTTTCTTTGCTGAGACTTTTTATTGATTTGCTGAGGCATTTTATTTTATTTTATTTTTATTTCAAGCTTGTTTGTAATTGTTTCTTGATACAATTTTTTCACAGTTGTCTTAAAATAATTCTCAAATTATTCTAACTCAACTTCCACATTTTTTTTGCACATATCAGTTACCTCTTTTACATTCAGTTTAAGATCTTCATTGTTCTTAGTATGACAAGATATTTTATTGAAACCTGGACATTTTCATATTTTATTTTGAGACACTGGCTCTTATTTGAGTGTTCTCATTATCTGGCTTTTGCTAACACTGTTTTGGGATGGGAGGTGGGGTGCTGCCTCATTACTGCAAGGTACAAGTACAGATTTCCCCACTTGATCTCCATTGATACCTGAGTAGATATATTACTTGTTACTGCTGGAATGGATGGGATTTCTATATCTTTATGTGGCCTCCACTGACACTGCAGTTTGGGTGGCCTTATTACTTCTGGGTGGTGGTGGAAGTCCTACCTCTTCTCTAGGCCTCCTCTGATACCACCACAGAAGGGAGGGGTATGCTTTATTACTATGAGGTAGGGGTGCAGGTCATGCTGCCTAAGTGGTCCCTAGTGGCACACTAGGGATAGGTCATGGGAAGTGCTGGTTGCCAGACATTTCCTTATTTGACATTCATGACATCACTCAGGCAGGGGAGTTGGGGCACTTCACTGTAGCTTTATGCATATGGAAATCCAGGTGACCTACTTGCCTTTGTTGTAGGTGGAGATGGAGCAGTGTTTTTTATTCTTTGGTGTTTGACTGGAGTAGACTGGTTATTGTCTAAAAGTTTTATAGATTGTTAGACTGCCCCTTCCCTGATCCTTTGGTTGTAAAACTGGCTCTTTCTTGTCTGCATTTTTTGGCATTTTCAGGCTGCCAACATCTTCATCTGCAAGTCTAGGACATATGAGGCAGAAAAACAAATCCAGTAAAATGACCACAGGTCAATCCTTGGGTCACAAGGTTCCTAGCCAGTCTGCCTGCATATGTCTACCTTTCAGAATCTTTTGAGATTTCTGTATACAAGGTGCAGAGTTACTCATCAAACTTAGTGGGACAAATAAGGAAAAGTATGTCTATCCTATCTTCCCAGAATCATAGATCAATCTTTAAGCCTTCAAATTCAATTTACAAATTTTTAAAATATATTTTACTCTAAAACTTCTAACAGGCACTTTGAAGGAAATTTTACAGATTAGTAAATTGAATTTCCTAAATTTTTGCAAACTACACTTATAATCTTAATATGTTCAGTTTTTCCTTTTACCAACTTCAAATACCTTTAGTATTCAAAGTATTACCTAATAAACTACTATAATTAACCTTAAGTTATTGTAATTTTTCTAGTTTACAAGCACATACAAATTTTCTTATATATTTCAATTTAAAAGTTATAACAATAAAATCACTTAATTTTACATTTATATTGGAGTATAAGACCAATCTTTTGGGTAATGATATGCCAAACTAACTTAAATATTTAAAATAGTTTAAAAAGTTGTTTAATAACAACCATAACTTACTTTTCCTAAACATTAAAAAAGTGGTGGTAAAGGGAGCTTATTGCAGTGCATTAGCTCTAAGCATAAGTTTGAATCTTTCTGGAGTAAAAAAGATGCTCATTAAAGAAATTATTCTACTATCCCAGTTACATTGGAGTTATATATAACCAGCTAAGTTTATGTATTTATTTAATATTTTGATGGGGGTACAAGAGATAGACTGAGGTCATTAAGAGTGACTTCTAACTGCTAAAAACTGACATTTTGAGGCTGTTAGAGGTGGTTGATCTTATAGATTCAAAACACTGCAATATCTATTTTTTCTGAATTGAATCTGGTACTCCAACCAGGCTGTACCTAACTTCCTTCACTACTAAGTTTGACTTCTTCAATTTTTCTATACTTTTTGCTATTTTACATTTTAATTTCTTCTCATCTGGTGCTAAAGTCATGTTAATATCATTTAATTTGGACTTTTATAGCTTATTTTCCTTTTCTTACCCCTTTCAATTGTATCACTAAATTAGAGTTGATAAATTTCCCATATAACTTTTATCTTTTTCCTAGCCGACACTTGACAGGGCTGCTGATGCCTGCCTTTCTTTTTCCATCCTTTTTTCACTATATATAATGGATACTATTGGTGCAATATGCTGACCCATGCCCCTAGCTGCTAGTTGGAAAACTCTTCCAAATTCACTGTTTGCCATGTGCTATGAATCTACTCCCCATATGGCTATAGCTACATATTTCTACATCATTATATTATATTGCTATAAGTTATCCCCTATATAGATATCTCTGCCACTTAGATCCCCAAAAGGACAATGTCTAACTCTTTAAATCAGATAACTTCTTTCCATTTTTCACAACAACCCATTTAGCAATTATAGTAAATATGGATTGACATGATTTTCTGCATTGTAGTAATTTCCCATCGTCCAAGTCTATGCTACCCTCCCTTTTGGGGGAAACTACTTTGCTCACACATAAATCACTGATTTTAGTGAAGGCTAACAACAATAATACTTTTTATTATAGAAGGTGTAGATTTACTGAAAAGTCCTACAGAATATACAGAGTTCCTATATACCCATCCACACATACTATGCAGTTTTCCTTATTAATACTTTGCAGTAATGTAGTACCTTTACTATAATTGATGGAACAATATTATTACCCTAAGTCTACAATGATCACATTTGATTTGATTCCAACCTAACATCAATAGCATACAAAAAAACTGTTTTCATAATCATCTGATTCCAACGTTTTTGCTGCATGTTACAAATTATATCTTTATACATCCTAAGTCCCAAACCATAGATTTATCATTACTTCTTATGCATTTGCATTTTGGAACCTGTAAGAAGTGAAAGTTGAGTTACACCCCCATATAATTGTCTTTATTGGAGTTCTTGATTTCTTTACGACGCTTTGGTCCATTGACTGGTGTCCTTTCCTATTCAGTCTGAGAAATTCCCCTTTGCATTGCTTGTAGGTTAGGTTGAGTGGTAGCAACTCCTTCAGCTTTTATTTGTTTGGGAATGTCTTGGTCTCACCCTCATTTTCATAAGTCAGTCTCACTGAATATAAAATTCTTGGTTGGCAATTGTTTTCTTCCAGCACTTTAAACATTTCATCCCACTGCCTTCTTGTCTCCATGGTTTCTGTTAAGAAATTAGCACTCAATCTTACTGGGGTTCCCTTGTACATAGCACGTTGCTTTACTTTTTCAGCTTTCAGAACTCTTTCCTTGTCATTGTATTGGGAAGTCTGACTACTGTGTGTCTGGTCATGGTTTCTTTTTATCCTATTTGGGGTTCGTTAGGTCTCTTGAATGCCCATATCTTTCATTAACATTGTGGAATTTTCTGCTGTTACTTCTTTGAATATTCCTTCTACATCCTTCTCACTTTCTTCCTCTTCCGGGACTGCTATAATGTCTATACTGGTATGCTTGACAGTGTCTCACAGGTCTCTTAAACTCTGTATTTTTTTTTCATTTGTTTTTCCTTTTGCTCCTCAGCCCGAGTCATTTTTTTTTTTCTCTTCAAGTTCACTGGTTCTTTTTTCTTGCTCACATTTGCCTTTGAAATCCCTTAGGGAATTTTTCATTTCGGTTATTGCAGTCTTCAACACCAATATTTCTGTTTTGTTCCTTTAAAATTTTTTTATTGGGTGGTGCAACAGTGGTTCAGTGGCAGAGCTCTTGCCTGCCGTGCTGGAGACTGGGTTCATTTCTGGGTGCTGCCCATGTTAAAAAAAAAAAAAAAAAATTCTATCTTTTCATTGAAATTATCATATTGTCCAAAATCTGATCTTCTTTGTTGATTGCTTCAGATTTTTATCTTGTGCCTTGGATGGGCAATCATTCCTATTTCTTTTTTTTTTTTTTTTGTCTTGTAATGTTTTGTTGTACAAGGTGCATTTTAGTATTTTAACATGTTAATTCTGGAATTTAGTCCCTGAACTGTCTATTCTTTAAGATTTTATCCAGCTAGTGGTATGACAGAGATTTCCTTGAGTGTCAGAGCTCGGAAGCACAAATAAACTAAGGAAAATACATGTTTCACAGCATTGGAAAACTGGCTCTGTGTTGGTTGGTGTTCCCCTTAGTTTCTACCTCATGTCACTAAGATCAGCTCATGGGGAAAGTGAGGTGCAAGGTCCTCTCCGTCTTTTCTGAACCTGCATCTTGTCCTGGGTTTGTAGCTTGATCACAGCCTTAAAAATTTTCCTCTTTACCAGAATCTGTATGTCCCCTCTAATTCCTAGGAATAGATTTTTGACCCCTTCCTGGGCACTTTATTGTATGTCTTAAAGCCACCCCAGGCATCTTTGACTTAATTGTTTCTCTTTTTAAATATTTTTATTGAGAACTCTTCACACACAAACAACCCATCCATAGCTTACAATCAGTGGCTCACAATAGCATCACAATATTGTATATTCATCACCATGGTCATTTTTAGAACATTTGTATCACTCCAGAAAAAGAAATCAAAAAAAAAGAAAAATACTCATACATATCATACTCCTTGCTCCTCCCTCTCATTGGCTTCCAGTACTCCAATCTACCCAATTTATTTTACCCCTTACCCCTATTATTTAATTATAATTGTTTCTTATACTGCTTTAGCTATCCACAAGTTGCTTCTTCCTGCAGGGTAAATTCTGTGAGGGGAACCCGGAGATGAGTTCCCTCCTTCAGTCTTTCGGGCCGTAACCTGATAGATTGGCACTGACATACCAAGACCCTGGCATGTGCCTAGGAGTTACTCTGCTCCCATTGAACAGGGCAAGAGACCCACTAGGGGAGCACACATTGCACAGGGGATGGGGTGAAAGAGGAAACAGCAAGGGCACCAGGAGCTTCTCAGACCATTGTAAAGCTGCATTTCCTTGATTCAGCAGTCACCCAGTTATTGCAACCGTGTAATTGTTTTCTGAAGTTTTGAGAAAGATCACTCTGCCAATTTTCGCTAGCTGTTGAAAGGTTCTGTGGAGAAATGACATCCTAGATCATTTTACATCACTATCTTGGTTGACTGGAAATCCCCAACAATGACACTTTGATCTTCTCACACTTAAGAGATGAGGACATGTTTCAAGCCTGGACAAAGAATCCCCAAACTAATTCTGGGCCACAAAAATTGGAATAAGCCAAGTATGGACATGGGATATATGCCTAACCAATCAGAATCCTTTCTAGGAATTTTTCTAAGTATTGCTGAGGATAAGGGCCTTTTTTCCATTGGTAATGAAGCTGCAAAACAGCTAGGCCTAGAGCTTCCAATTTATTATGCCCACCATATGGTGAAAAGTGGTCAATGATGAGAAGCATTAAAGTAACACAGAGAAAAGACCAGAGATGGAAGAAAGAGAAAGACAGACCTCGTGAAATCACGGCTGTGTTTCTGGTCATTTCCACTGTATTTCTGCAATTTCTCATTTTGCAAGTCCAATATATCCCAAGTATACTTAAGAGGTTCATGCTGGGTATTTATCAATGACAATAAGAACAGACCTATCTATTATACCATGTTTGTGGCCTCCCTCATCAGAGATGCAGGTTTGGTTTCTACTCATATTCTTTTCTCCCTAATTTCATGCCCATTTGAATCATAAATACATGGAATATTCTTAGATTCTATATCCAGTTTTTCAAAATGCATCATCAGAAAATATTTTGTAATATTCAAAAAAACACACCCTCGTGGCCTGGCATCTTATTTGCAAATTGGAAACATGTGGCCTGTTTGTAGAATTGCTATGCTAGAAGGTTGTGTGTATTTTCTTGGTTTTTTAGGTTCCCAGTATCATTTTAATAATGTAAATGAATATGATTTTATTTCCCTAAGGGTTATCATTTAGGCTATTCATTCATTTTAAACTGAAAGAGTCAGAGAAAAAGAAGTGTGATTTGTCATTATAAATTTCTATCATTTGCTTGGCATCCAAATTTTTACATTAGCTTTTTCTCTTCATTTCCATTTACAGTATTCCAAAACTGCTGAGAATTATCCCCTCAAAGGAAATAATATGATATTCTTAATAACTATACTCAGATAAGGATACTAATCTTTGCCTCGTAGAATTATTCTAATGATACATTGAGTTGCTTGTATTCCATTTACCCTGAAAAGCTACTTGAGAATAAAATTTCTGTCTTCTGCTTCTTTGTTCCCTTTACTACATCAGCTGAGCATTTTCTTCTCCCAGCAGGCCCCACAAAATGCTCATGGACCAACTGAAAGTATAATATAGCTTTATTTTCTTCTGAGCACTTCAATCCTAAAATTACTAAGCAGGTAAAGCAAGATAGATGTACATATTAGGGTTCCTTTTCTGGTCCAGAGCAGGGTGTTAGACCCAAGCAGAGTGAGGCTGCTGCCCTGCAGAAGGGACAGCATGGACTGGAGACTTAGAGTTCAAGCAATGTGGCGGGGGGCTTAGGGTCCAGGTAGGTGAGGAGGGTCCTTGCCTAACAGGAGAGGGAGGCATCCAAGAACAAAGAAGCAGAGCCTGAGCAGGGAAAGGTAGCAGGAATGGTCCGGAGGAACTAGAAGCAGCAATGAGAGGTTGTCTACATACAAAAAGTCAATGAAATAATAGAACCAGAGTTCCTTGAAGAAATGATGGATTAGAGGTATGGTACAGGGAGGGAAAGTATATGATAGGCCTGGAATATATTTGTGTACCAGAAAAGTAAGGAAATGCTCCAAGAACAATGGGAACATGTGAAACAAACACAGTAGCCAACTCGAAAGGGCTCACACTAACCAAACTGTGGGACAATCTTAGCATAAAAATAAATAATGATAGCAACAGACTATAATCCTTTGAATAAGAAAAGGAAACCATGAATCTATTTGTCATGAAAAAAAATGAATGTTTGAAAAGCAATGCCATACAGACAGTGATTCCAATGACTACGGAGATTCAAATAACTACCTATATAATACTTAGTAAGTTCAAAAGGAAAAACAGTAACTTTGTAATGAGAAGCTTGGAAGGCACCACGGATCCTAGTGAAGCCCAGCAGTAAGGAGACAAATGTAAAGCATGCTCCGCACAAGCACAGCAGCACCTCCACTCTTGCAGAGGTGAATATCCTGAACCTCAACATGAGGAAACATCACAACAACCCCAAATTAGGGGAGATTCCACAAAATCACTGACCTGTAATCCTCAAACATGTCAAGGATATGAAAACCAAGGCAATACTGAGAACTGTTGCCAATTTGAAAAAGACTAACAATTAAATGCAATGAGTGATTCAGAATAGATCCTTTGTCTTGTGTAAATTACATTATTAGGGCAATTGACAAAATTGGAATAGGATGGAATGTTTTAACGCTAACTTTCTGATTTTGATGGTTGCGTTACGATTATGTAGGAGAACATTCTTGTTTGCAGGACTGGATGCTACATTCTGCTAAATACTAGTAAGTTCTACTAAGTATTAAGTCCTCGCTTTTTAGGACTAAAATGGGGTATTACAGAGCTGCAGGCTGGCAACTTAATCTCAAATGGTTCAGTAAAATGAAAATGTTCAGTCGTATATATCCACTGTTTTTGTAAGTTTATGATTGTTAAAAATTAATAAAAGTACTATTTGCCATGTAACAGATAAATAGAATATATTATGAAACACCAGTCATACATAAACAGGCATGCACAATGAAAAACCATTACAAATACACTGAATAAAAACCATAATGCAAATATTTATTTGTGTGCTATATTTCTGAACAGGTAGGTATTATGCTTCTAGAAGGAAATCAGGCATTATCTCTTTAGCTGAAAAGCAAGCCAATCACTATAAGCAAAAATATGGATACAGCTTATTCGGGTGAAATAATTGTGTGACATTGGTCTACATGATGTCTTTTGTTCTGCCTGCACTTCTCCTCCTGTGGTTTGATATTACGTAAATGGTACTTGGAGATTAGAGCAGAGCTATTCCAATTCTGTTTGCACGTTATATTGTATGTGTGAGTTTTCTTGTCTGTCCACCACTTTGTGACCACTTTGAGAGTAGGTTCTATGTCTTATTCAGCTTGGCATTCTCAGTATCTAGACCTTCTTCCAAACAATAATTTATGAAGGTGTTACTTAAAAGAGAAAAAACCCACAGCTTTCTTCATTGTTCAGGCAGTCTGAAGAGCACAGAAATCATCACTGTCACTCAAGATGAATGTGCTGTGCAAAATGAAGAAGCCGTCAGTGATATCATGATACCCAAGGCAGATATGGAGACAAGGGTAGTTGAGAGAATCTATATGATAAAGGTCAAAACCTCAAATTTATAATCCCATAGCTATCATTATATATATATATATGATTAGACCGGATAAACGTTTATAGAAAAATCATACAGAAAGTATGTGATTCTCATATATCCCTAAACACACATGCACACACATACACAAAGTTTTCCATATTTTTAACATTTCACATTAATGTTGTACCTTTGTTGCAACTGATGAACATTATTATAGGGATATTATTAACCATAGACCAGAGTTTTACATTAGGATTCACTCTTTGTGTTGTACAGTTCCATACTGGCAATATATATATATATAACCTAAAATTAGTCATTTTAGCTACTTGCAAGCATACAATTTAGTGGTGTTAAATACACTCTCAAAGTTGTGACACTATTACTACCAGACATTCCCCAAATTCTCACATCGCCCCATAGAGAAACTCTCTACCAAGGGAGCACTGACTCCCCATTCCCACTCTGCCTTTGCCCCTGGTACCCTGTTTGCTAATTGATCTCTATGAATTTCATAGACATTGATTTTTTTTTTGTATGGTGGGGTCACATTTCATTATTTTTCTATGTGAGTATCCCATTATTGCAGTACCATTTGTAGAATTTCTGTTTGTTTGGTCATTTTGCTTGTTTGGTTTTTTGGGGAGGGGAAGTGCATGGACCAGGAATTGAATCCGGCTCTCCTGCATCACAGGTGAAAATTCTACCACTGAACTACATTTGTACCCGAACATTGATATTTAATCGATAACAATGTATGTTTACCTTCCCCTCCTTATCCTTTTCTATAAGCATATTTCTCTCAGAGGTAGAATCCCATCTTCTTGGAACTACATTACTCTCCAGGACTATAGCTGATAGGACAGGGAGTGGACATCTACCAGGTGAGAATGTTTCCAAAGGCTTGGCTGAGCCAATTAAATACTCTCTTCCTGGGAGTTAGAACTGGGCTGAGTATGGACATTGAACTAGTTGACAGAGGTAAAGGTGCAAAGAGAACTGAAATGAAGAAAAAGCATAAAAAGAGAGCAAAAAAGCATAAAAACCAGTTGGTCATTTAAAGAAGCTGTGAAACTGCTGCTAACATTTTCTAGAGCTGATTCTAGCCTTAGTAAGGCCCAACCTCACTTCCTAGTATTGATTGGCTTTTATGAAATACCTCTGTATCCTTCCAGTTGTTCTCTTTTGTGGCATACTTATTTCAAACACTTTGTTCCTTATAATCAAAGTATTATTGATGAAGACATAGGGCTGTGCACAGTATTCTACATCTACCAAACACAAATGATTGCTGAACTGGGGGGAAGAATTGATGAAGGGGATACAAAACCAACTAAACTGAATTTACCAAGTGTTAGACACAACTGAAGCAAAACCTTCACTGCAGAATCTCTATTGAGATTAAAAACCTGTAGCGATGGGTAATATTATCCAGGGTTATTTTACTGGAGGGCTGGGCCAACTACCGTTAGAGTGGTTTAAGTAGTAAGTGAGAGGTATAAAAAAATGTACACAAGTTTAGATAAATTTTACATGATGTTTAGATGTGGATAAGAAGCAGATGGAATGGGATTAGATAAAGATTTTAGATTGTTGTTTCAGTGAAAACAATTTTTCACTGATAAAATGTTGAATATTAAAGATATAATAGGAATCATGATATAATTGATAGTGCATGATTCTTTCAAACACAGATATTTATTGTTTGCCTACTGTGTGTTTATTCTAAAGGCTGGACAGTGACCTAAACAATGGCACTGCTCTCATGAGGTTTATTTTCCAGTGTGGCAAAGCAGACAATAAACAAAGAAACAAAAACATATGTATATATAACCAATAATCAATTCAGATCAATATTATGGAAAAATTAAGCAGATTATGTAGAACTTTGGATTTTTCTGAGTAAAATAAAATGCTACTGTAACTGATATTTTAAACTGAGATATAACACAAAAAGTGTTGAAAGTATGTCTATAGTTTGACATATTAAATGGAATTTTATATCCATGTAACCACCATGCTATAATATAATTTTCTATTGTCCTTAAGATGCTGACTCACAGATATGACCTCACTGGAGGTCTGTCAGTTCTCCCTATAGGACCCTGCATAAAAGCCTGTCCATCCCCGATTAAAGCACTAGACAGAAGCCTGTCAGTTGCTTGAGCAGCTAGCAAATTCAGTACATACACAACCAGTCTCCTGCTCAGCCCCTGAACTCAGAGGTCACAACACATCCAGCTCATCTCCCAGGGTGACCACAGGGACAGCAGCTACTGAAATTGTTCAATTACCAATCTGTGAAACCTGGCTCACCCCACCTTCTCTTTTGCCATAACTAAGCTGCTTTCTACAGCTACAGCTTTCTGTTCTGCCTCTCTGGGTGCAGCACTGTGTGTGCCTTTTGGTGGCAGCCTTCAATTGTTTAGAGCTGCAAGTAATAAAGACTTCTGCTTTTCACTTTTCCGAGTATCTTTATGTTATAGCCCACCCTCCAGAGAACCTAAAAAACACACCTAATTTAGACTTATAGAATACACACAGATCAAGTATATAATGTTTCTAGCAACCTAAAAGATTCTCCTCCTCCTTCAATGCCTCTCTTCCCCTGAGAGGAAATCATTAATTTGACTACTATTAAAGAAACTAATTTCTGCTCTTCTTGAACTTTATAGGGATGAAGCCCTAGGTGCTTTTGTTTTTAATTTATTTTGAAAACATAAAATTTTTCATATTTCCATGTTTTGCACATGTATGAAGACTTAGCTGTGGGGCATCCCAACATTTATAAGATTCAAGGTTGATAAGAATATAGCAAATGTAATGAAAAGGTGCAGCCACTGAAGTTTAAGACAAACCATGAGAGCATTTATCCCAGAAGCCAATTGAGAAAAGTCAAATGATGCTGGTAGTTTTAGTAAAGGGAGGACTGAAAATTGAATCGAAACTCAAACTGGCATATGTCCTTCGAAAGTGATCCTACTTAGGGGCAGAGACCACCTGCCACACGTAGGGCACATAATTTGGTATGCATAAACTCAGTGTCTCAGTCTGCAAAATAAGATTAATGACATCAACAGGAGATATTTTTAGGCAGGGAAAAATACGTGCTTAAATCAGTAAAACTTTAAAATGGTAGCTATATTTTATTTTTCATCATTATCTCCAAGGTTGGGCAAAGTTTTTCTTAAACCCCCAACTCTCTGTGTTTTACCCACTTTAAGTATCTTCTCCACCCAAAGCAACTGGTACTCTCTAATGACCCAAATGGAGTCACCTTATACCTTATTCACACTGAAATGTAAAAAGCTTATTATATCCATTCTTTCAAAAACATTTACACGTTAAAAGAGAATCACTGGATGAAGGTAACTTTAATACATAGGAGGTTACCACTAAAGACGGAATTTTTATCATTACTCAGGTTGATTTTATGGGCATTTCATTTCACACCACCTGCCAACTAATGGTTGCAATGAAGGTGAACACTGAAAAAAAAACTGAGGTACGAACTGCCAGTATTCTAATATTATCATGTATTATTTGTAACTAATAAGGAGGATTCTTATTTAGAAAAGCCATCAGCCTGTTCCCAAGCCTACATCTAATTCCCACATTAAAAAATATATAATGTCTTATTATGTCTAACAATTACAAGATACTGTAAATGTTTTTAAATTCCTGATTTCTTTCATTCTTTCCCCCTTTATTTTCAATTACAAGACTACATATACCATTGGAATTATTACTTAAGTCTCAATAGAATTATTATTTAAAATTAAGTCTTGCCAGTTTATAACTGTCCATGTATTCCTCTTGTGTGAATATGACTCCCAAATATTTTTCAGGAACATTACCACTAATTTGTGTTAATGATTCAGATAGCATTTGTACATTATCCTCAGAACTTCTCTTCTGAAAAAGTAAGCTAATACACAAGTGAAGGTCAGTACAATTCAGCGCAATAAATTCCTTTCTTTCTTGACTAAATCTTCCTTTTTAACCTCTTGCCAAAGATGGATATAGTCTTCCTTAATACAAATAATCTAATTTAATCAAAATAAACTTTTATTGTTTAATCAAAGGAGCAATTTCAGATATATGATGGGGAGAACTGGCCAGGAATATATGGATACCAAATTTACCTGTTTGGAAATAATAAAAGGACTCTCAACCCTCATCTCAGAGTGAGTTAATGATTAAGATAAGACTATTGTAAAAAGCAACTGATGCGATTTTTTTGTCTGCTGTTTCACTACAGCTCCTGATCAAAACTTTAGAATAACTTGTAAGAAGCCTAATTTTTCTGCACACTTTGCAGTTTGTAGAAAACACTTTGTGTTTATTTCCAGGAATGGTAAAAATTCAGTAAGAAATCAGGAAAAACTGGCCATAGCTTAGCTAGAACCACATCATAAAAATATCTCTAAAGTTAGATTATGAATTTCTTGCTATTCTCCATTCAGATTCTTCTGTGTGTTTCCATTAGCCAGGAATTAAGTTGCATTAGGAATAAAAATGGTTTTCAAAATGCAGATTTATCTTACTTTTCTATAAAGGTATGTGAGACTTTTTCCTAAAGAAATGATATGAAGCAAATGAAAAGAAAAAGTTCTATAAAAGGCAGAGAAGTCATTACATTTATCTATCTAATAAAGTAGGATTTTTTAGTTTAGCCGATGCAGACATTATTAATTCTCTTGAAATACTAAAATAACAACTACCAATACTAATAAATACTTGTATTTACTAAAATACTAATAAATACTTAATATATGTATTATAAAATACTAAAAACTGTACTCTAAGGCTCTTCAAAAATACACTATTACTATTCACAAATGGAAGGATGTTCAGAGTCTAAATCCTTTTTTTTTTTTGCATAGACAGTCATTGGGAACTGAACTCTGGTCTCTGGCATGGCAGACGAGAACTCTGCCTGCTGAGCCACTGTGGCCTGCCCTAAATCTTTTTTTGAGATAATCCACCTCCCACAGAAAGGAAACAATCGGAACCTAATTTTCCCAACCTTCATTGGTATAGTAGCTTCAAGAAATTCGCTGCTTCTGTCCAAATTCAGATATTCCCAATGTCTTATTGAATTTTTTAAAACTTAGAAAGTGCAAAACTACAGTTTATTTTAAGTAGTTTAACAATTGCATGTGTAACTGGTGAGTAAATCAATATAAAACATTTTGTGAAGGCATTATGATTCATACAAGCTAAATTAATTTTTAAGCAATTAAAATAGATTACTTAAAATAAAGAGGTAATAGTAGAGCTGGATTACTGGCCCTGTAAGTATGAAGTGAAAAAGTTTAGGACAATTATAGGGCAAGGGCAAGATTCATTAAAAGCTTTATGTAAGAATTGTCAATCCTTCAGCAAAAAAAGGGGAAAAACTATTAAAAAACTTCTACAGAATTAGAGGGTGGGATAATTGCTTGTTTTGCTCTTAGCTGTAGCAGAAAGGAGAAAGAAAATGTCTATCTTATGAATTCAAAACTACAAACTAGCCCTCAGTTAGCTTTGGGACTTCATTTTTACTACAAAGTGGTCCACAGAATTTTAAGGTAAAATTTTAATTTAAAGTGGTCACTAATCTGTAGCAGCTCCAAGCATATGATTGGAAGCAAAAACAAATTCACTTTGGAGAAACATATTTATGATGCCCACATTATAAAATTCTAAGTTCCATAAGGTTAAAATCACACAAGGAAACAAGTCATTAGGGAGAAGAATCAGCAGAAGTAGATGAAATAGTTACTAATAGTAAGAGAATTAATAATAGCTACAGGGATGCAAAGTTAGACATGCAAAAATTACAAGTATTTAATTGATCAGCTACAGATTATAAAATCAGTATTTTTGAACAAGTAAGCTTTTAAATACATAATAACAGAGAAAAAGAATGCAGAAATCGGTCAATTATCTCTGAAAAAATAGTCAAATATAAATTTTAGAAATAAAAATATATTAGTTGGGGTGAGCCACTGTGGCTTAGCAAGCAGAGTTCTTGCCTGCCGTGCTGGAGACCCAGGTTCAATTCCCAGTGCCTGCCCATTGCAAAAAAACAAAAAGAAAATTTTAATTGATGTTGGAAATTCACCTATTTGAAACAGCAAATTCAATAGAATAAATGAGAGTATAAAGAAATGGAATATAGTAATAAAGAAATTGCCCATAAAAATCCACACTAACATGAAGAAAAGTAAAGCAATAAAGAGATCTTAAGAGACATGGAGAAAAAGTTTATGTTTGGGCATTCATCTAACAGGGTATCCAGGAGAAAAGAGATGAAGCAAATGTTAAAAATTCCATAATTGCTGAAACCCCAGTCATCATATTCTGGAATCTCAAAGAGTTTCAGCCTAATAAATAAAACAAAATTAATACTAAGCCATATAACATAGAAATCTAGAACACTTAGACAAAAAGATACTTAAACACAGTCAGATAGAA